>JAUTXX010550520.1:0-10323 GCA_032273605.1 Panulirus laevicauda
AGAAGCAGTATGGAAATAAAAGCTGAAGCAGGGAATGTGACACTCCAACGTATAGTAGTATATGAGATGATAAAGATTAAGACGAGCATTGATGTTGGAATCTTGTGTAAATGTTCAATTACCAACATCCGACAGTGTATGAGAAACTGTGATGTCATGATTCGGTACTGCTCTTCTCAAGGAAACTGGACTAGGTTGAATATCATCCAAGTACATCTACGCCACAGCATATTCAATAAAACATGTACGTGACTACTTCCCATCCGGAAAATATTTGAGATACTGCAAAGATCACTGATTTCTATGAAACCTTGAGTATGAAACATAAAATCAGGTTTATGCTCGTTACATGCACCATGTACCAAACATTCCACGGGTTATTGTGATAGGCTTGTAAAACAGAGGTGCATGGAGAATGCACGACTGCTTGGGACCGAGCGAAAAAGCTTCAATTTCTGCTGCAGGCAAATCTTCACATAATGACCTACTTACGTGCCTCATTATCGTGGGTATTGTCGTCTTGAAGTGCTGCCCTAGATTATAACGAGGGGCCACACAGTACGTTCGTGCGTACATAACAGGCTGTATTAGATTCCACAGAAAAACAAGTTTAAATTATTCAGTATGACTTGAGGCGAAGGGAGAGGAATAGCCAACATTTCGCGGTTTAGTTTACTAAACAAACGTCAACTTCTCACTAACCAAGTATTGTGGACCTTCACACGCATAACGTCCCTGAAGTTCTTATCCTGACGGCGAGAGTATTTGAATCTTCCAGTGGCCACCAGCCAAACCACGGCCAACTTCCCCTTCCGCGGGTTGAGGATGTCGTATCTGTAGAACATGGTTCTAGTTAATTTAGCCTCTGGTGGCGTTGATAGTACTTGTTAGTAGTCCTGGTCACAACCTCGTAGTGCTCTGCGTAACCAGCCTTCTAAACCTGTCATATGTGAGAAATGGACATCGTTCTTAAACATTTACAGTACTTAAAGGGGAACTTTGTTATACATGGATACATAAACATACTTCCTAATCAAAAGACACCACTACCTCTTTTGAGGCAAGTTGTGTGCATAATAACCATGTAACAGTCATGTACGTTCTCAGAAATCTGCTATGTACTAAGTAATACACCAAGGGTTATACAAGACAGGAAAGCGGGATGAATCGCGCTGGAGCACTGGCTGCTTTAATTCTATGCGGGGTCAGAGGAGGATGGCACTACTTACCATTGTGCTTGCTGTCTTTGTTTACAAAAACTTTAAACAGTTTTCAGAAGCGTCAACATGAGCGGACAACACCGGTGTGCAGTTTGCAAAAATACAGAAAAAAGATAATCCAGAACCTGTTCATGTTTTTGCAAAGGATAAAGAAAGGTACGTATGACTTTAAATATGAACAAATAACACATAGGTAACAGAAATGTTATGTACTGCATGAATGTTGTTGTTGAGTTTGCAGAAAAATGTGCTTCTTTGTTCTTTACAGGTCTGTTGGATTTTACCTTTATTTTGCTGGGATTACTATAGTTTTGACTGTTCTTGCTTGTTCCATAGGAGTCTTTGATTACATTGTTTCATATAAGTATACATTTTATTCGTTTTTTTTTTATCTAATACTATATATCAGCTGGTAACTATAGAATCTGAAATGTGCTTAACTTTCTTGTTGCTGTCTTGCACTTTTTTCATTCTTGTCCATATTCTTTTTCGATTACTTTTTTGTGTTGCTTAAGTGCTTAACATATGTACTTAATTTTCTGCTTATTTGCTTACCTGCTCGGCAAACATTTATTATGTTTTATGTTCCGCTTATATTATCATTGTTATATTGGTTTTGTGTTATTCTTATATTATACAGTGCATGGGTAACGTATGGTATATTTCATCATTTTTGTGATTTTTTGTGCATACAGTGTTTCTCTCGTTGTGTAATTTAGCTTATTTCATATATTTGACACAATTGTTTCCATTCTGCTTCTGGCCTGTTTGTTAACCTGGTTCAGAATGAGACTACCATTATATATCAAATGATTTTTTCAGGTCTCTGTACCTCTATAAAATAAAATAAAATTGCTGCCATTTACGTACATACCAAAAATAGGAACAACGCTCTCATTGCAACAAGTGCAAATATCCTACGGCTCACCTCGCACCAGCTGCAGCAATGCTGTTTCAACAACAAACGCAGATATTAGGCTCCCACAGTTATGAAGAAATGCGTTCATGGAAGATTTTCCAATCTTAGAAACTACATCTGAGGAATACTGCGTACATGAATATTGCGATGTAAATATAATGGGAGTTTGATTCCAATGAGTAATTATTAGTGTAAATAAGCTAGCACTGGCTGTTTTTAGTCGAAACTCGACATGGTGTTTGCAGCAAGACTGAGCAGCAACAGTCAAAGACTTCAATTGCCAGTGCATTCAAGTAACTTTCACTACTTTTTAGTATACAAGTTAAGGGAGTATATAAATGCAGTTACCATGCATGAGCTAGGAAAGGTTTAACCGTTTATTTTTTCCTCTTCGCTTCGATTTAATAGTCAAAAACCCAACCTAGCCTAACCTGCTTTTTTTTATTATTTCAATTTCCAACAAAATGTACGTTGACATTTCGATTATACCGCTCCGTTTAGCAATATGCTTCAATACATTTTCTAACAGGTTAGTTTAATCTATTTCACACTACGTTGAGTGTAGAAAATAAGTAATTGCTATCATCTAATAAAGTGGCTCTCATCTTTCCCACGACACTAACCTGTTTAAAATGGGAAAATACATTAAACCTGAATATATTTAATATTCATTACTTAACATGGAACCACGCCATCGCTTATCATCGGGTTAGGACAACTGACAAGGAATGAGAGTAAATAAGTTAAAGCAGGTTGTCATCCTTGTTTTTTTTTGTTTTTTTTTCAGGTACCCTGTCACCAGTGGAAACTTTACCGTTCCTAACCTTCGCAAAGTGGTTTCATTTCTTTGTGTTATGTCACTTTAGCAAAGTTTTGTGCTTAAAACAATGGCCAAAATATTGCTATTACACCGGTATTACTGAAATCCCTGGCCCTTGCTTGACATCCGACTTAAACTACGAAACTTATGGAATATATAAGCTATTATACGTATTAAATCATTTACCAGAATATGAAACTTTTACGAATAATGATATATTTCAAACAGGCCAAATTATTACCGGCAATGAATTGTACATGTGCATATGTAGGCACTTGTACATTTGCCATTAGGCAAATGTACAATATTGACTTGCATTCGATAAGATTAATCAACGCCTAATAAAAAAAAAATTCTGGTCGAGCAGAGTTTAATTCGTCATATGCATTGAGTTATAGCCTAGTCTGTTCCGTGTGGACTTAATGAAAAAAAAATTTTCCGTAAATTTGAGTAGCACTTACGCCCTTAACCTCTTAGAATCTGGTGGTCTAATCTCTGCATAATAAATAGGTTACACTGAGTTTATCACATTTTTCATGGCTGTCTGGAAATGTACACGGTGATTTTCGAAGTGCTTTGCGCGCCATTCTAGGGACACGTAATCTTTTCATCACACCTGAACCAGCCAGAACTAAAAAGTGTGGCATCTTGAGCCAGGAGTTTGGGTTCTCCTCGGGCCAAATTACCTTCAAGAATGGTGCCATATTAAAAGAAAGACGTTAATTAGTTCAGCAGATACTGTTCAAAGCCGTTCAGTCACAATTTAATGTCCATTCATCTGGCAACGGACTAACGAATGAAAACACTCAAATACAAACCTGCTCCTAGATATTGAACACAAAATGCAAGTTATAAAGGGTTGTTCTCACTCTTCGACGTCCAAAAAAGCAAAGTCAAAGTTCTTATAGAGCACTAATCAAGAGTTACACAAGAGGACAAGATCCTCGCATCATTCACTCTCAGGTACGTCGGGAGACTGAAGTTCCCGCCAAATTCGGTTAGATTTCTTTATTCATATGAAAAAGGCGGGAAATTTTGTTCGATTGCTTTTTATGACTTCGAGTGATTTATTACTATTACTGTATATTATCATCTGTGGGTGTGATTCACATTTCTATATAATGAATATTACTAGAAATGTTTTTGAAGGTATAATTAACTATTGAGTTGATCTTAGATTCAGTTAATGGGTGTACTTCCATTTGTTTTTTATTCCGAGATGAGTTGTTTGAACAAGTTATATAAACTATTTAAAAATTTCAGAGATAAAAAAGCAAACAAGAAATTAAGGGGTATAGTTATCAAATATACTGTTTTATTCATAATCAAAATCAGCGCGTCCAGTTAAAGTGTTCATAAGGTCCTTAGTAATTTGTCGACAAAGGAGATAAGGCATCCACTTTCACCATTCATCTTGGCTCTCTCTCCGCTTCTTATTCATAATTAATCCTTCTTTTAGTTCATCCATCATATTGATCCTTTATCTCCCTCCTGGACGATTCTCGTCTATTTTCTTCAATCACATTCCTCAATAATTCAATCTTCCTAGAATATGCTAAATGCATTTTACCTTTGCTATGATTGCCTTCGTCAGCTTTTAAGTGGGCTGCGTCTAATTCATTCATTTACTTCTCGTTCTTTCAGCCCACTTTATCCCTTCATACCCAAATGCCTATTTAACCAAACAACTTATTCTATCCTTAGATCTCATGTCCAATTCCACGAAATATTTAGATATCTTTAATGTACGTTCCTTATAGGCAACTCCTTCATCTGAGGGAAGGCTTCCATTCTTATCCCGATCCTTGATATAAATTCTTCCTTCCATCTTCCATCCTTAAGACTCTATATCTTGCGTTCTGTTATGGTGTTGAGGACTCCATCTTGAAAGACTGCACTTGTCATTTCTATTGATATAGCCTCCGTTTATCTTCATACCATACTCAGCATTGTGTTGTGTAGGTTTGCCATCTCTTGTGTATTTTATCTATGAATATCTGTCGTCTGCAAAGGTATCACAAAGCCAGAAATCGTGCAATCATTGTATAAATGATAGAAAAAATTCTTATGTGCCTCTTTGCTAGCTGGTCATCTGGAAACCATACATCCCGTACCATTCCTCCGACCTGTAACTCCTCCTCAGTTCCTTTAATCGAATTTGTCATCATTATATGAGCTGAAAAAGTGATGTATGATAATAAACACCTGTCAAAGTTCTTGTCCAAGATTCTATCTTCTTTATTATTGCCTGTTGCAGCTCGGTGAATTGGTTCCAGGTCATTTGACTACTAAGCAGTCGTTTGCCTTCACCAGCCCTTTCCAGAATCTCCATTAACTTTGTAGCACTCATATCACGACCCATATCTCGTTCCACGTCCATCCCGAACCCGAACTGAGTCCTTCCGAGTTGATTAATGTTTATTTCAAAGTCCTGCAGCTAGTGCAATTTTAACAGAGGAATGCAGGATATGGTGAGATGAGGTGGATGTGGGTGTATAGTAGGAGACACGCAACAAGCAACAGGAACAAGAAATAGTGAAGGAAAGTGTCATTGGCGGACCCTTAAGATGGTGCTGCAATAATGGCTAATAGGATCATTCATTTTCTAACAGTTATTTTCTGAAGAAGATCGATAAACAGTTCAGAAAAACAATACTCTTGTGGTATACAGATTCATTTGATATGACAACATTTATCTGTTCAGTGAGCAAAATATTGTTTGTCGCCACAGTAGAGCATTCATATACGAGTCATACATATTAAGTAGTTAAATACAACATCCATGAGAGCTGAGTTCAAACCTTGTTGTTTTTATTAAATCTGTTTCAAGATGAACATCATGCTCGTAAATACGCTATTGGGGAAACTAATGTCTTTAATGTACATGGCGAAAAACGATATCTTTTTAAGTATATGTGTTGCAGTAATAATCATCCATTGATAGTATATAATTTGAAAGTCCCATTCGCTTCAAGAAATGTAGATATTTGCTAACACCGAGGGAAGGAAAATAAGATATATACACTGCCATTGTTGGTAAGGGAGGAATGTAAACAAACCACGTCGTCTGCGCAGTGTTCTGTCTGTGGGCAGCTCCAGAAGCCGTCATGTCTGTTCGTAAAAGACCCCTCTATTACCGAATAGTTTCCACAAGACACACAGCAGTGAATCATGGTGAAGTGAACTTGCCAGCTAAACAATGACTCTACAGAAAGTGACCAACTTAAGGTAGGAACTGTAAAAATTCAACTGAAGTCGATCCTACCCTCAGTGTTGGGTCCTTCAGATGTTAGTGATCAAGGTTCAGGAGCAAAACAGGCCATAGTTATATGCTGTATTACTCTATTTTATGAGCCAAAAGTCATATAAACAACATTAGATTATGACGGGTATATGAGCGGGTTGGATATAGCGTAAAGTGTAGAAACAAAAGATATGTGGCGTTATGTGTGGTGTATGTATATTCCAGTGTGTGGGTGGCTGGCTTGTTGGTGATTTCCATATCAGCGCCGTATTAGGGCTTTGTGTATAATGACTGATGTTGTGCATTATCGAAAAGTAGCTAAGCTAGGCTTAGGCTTGGTCCTAAGCCCCCTTTTTTTTTTCTTTTCCTCATTTCCCATTTCCTATTTCATTTGTAAAACGAGAACCCACGTCCTCACTTCATTGCTAATGTATAATATGTTAAGCTACGTGTATCTTGTTTTTTTTTTCATAAGTTTGTTGCTGAACTTTTTGTTTGTATGATCTTCAAGAAAAGTTGTAAAAGAGAAAAGGGGATATCGTATAATTTATGCATAACGTTGGAAACAGGACGCTGACTTGTGGTAAACCCACTTAGTAATATAAATATTAACGTTACTGTGTTTATTTAAGAAAGTTACATAGGAATCTGTAATTTCTGACGTGCGAAGTGGCTAAACTTACACTGGAAGCCTCTCCACCGTACTTTATCAGATTAGCTTACATATCTTCGTAAAAAGAAAAAATGTGAAGTTCTTTTCTAGTAATATTTATGTTTTTGTGTGCAGCTATTGATATTGCAAAAGTGGTGTTGCTTCAACCCCTCAGGAAGCCAAATTAGTCATAGTTTGGTAGAATTGGAAGTTGTCTTATGTCACCTTAAATGCTTTCTCTGATGTCTCTTAAAGGGAAAGAGGACGTCACATAATTGTATCATCAATTTCAGCTTGGTTCACCTAATCTCGGGAGAAAGTGACCGCGTTGAGCATTACG
Organism: Panulirus laevicauda; assembly: GCA_032273605.1. NCBI lineage: Eukaryota > Metazoa > Arthropoda > Malacostraca > Decapoda > Palinuridae > Panulirus > Panulirus laevicauda. The sequence continues at coordinate 7,196 of JAUTXX010550520.1, forward strand.
CTGTAACTATTGAGAAAGTAGTGAAGGTCACTTTGTGGCAACTTACTTGATTTGTTTCTCATCTATTGAGCTCTTCCCCTGGGGGTAGTATTTAGGATGGTCATCATTGGCTCTGGTGAGTCCAAACTCATTAAGATACAGCTGTTTGGGAACAATCGAGCTGGCTGTGGTCTGGTGCAGAATGGGTCCTTCCCTCGTCTTTCTGAGGTCATAACAACGGTACTTTAAAGCTACGTTTCTTACGTAGTCTGTCTTCTTTGTTCACTAGTTTTTCGATTTTACAAAATATTCCCCTATCTGACATAACTTACTGTCGTAAATTAGTCAAGCAACTCATCATGCATTTGTGCAGGAAATTGTATTTTTCGTAAAGGTGTATTTCAAGGACGTATATTTGTATTGGAAAATCATATCTAAATTCGCTACTTTTAGTACAACTCTCCTCCACCTGCTGGGATCACTTTAAAGAATTTTGAGTTATTTTAGTTGCTTTGGTTAAGTATTGGTGTGTTCATTCTGTAAAACCAGCCCAAGAAACCTAACCTAACCTAGCCTTTTTGTTAAAAGTGCGAATAAAGTTATTGCTGTTAACAAATTAATGTTCATGATTTTTCGTCGACATAGCTGATATAGCTAGATAGCAAAGCTATATTTAAATCATCCCATGTTTATATAATTTATATAAGACAACGTTATTTGCAGTGTGAATGAATTTGTTTGGAACCGCTCTAGTGGGCCTTCACGCTGTCGACATACTGAAAAAAATATTGTTCACAGAAAACAGGGATGGCTGCTTGAGTCGATAACTATTCTATTCTAGCTGTTACTTAGCCTACTTAGATTAATGGGACACGATACTTGTGATAGTGGAACGATAAAATTTTCATGGCAAAAATGATATTACAAGAAAGGGCTTGATATTTACTTCTGAAATGTTAGCGAATCGTTGTAAGGTTAGGCTATTGCTTATGTCCTTTATGAAACATTATTTGACTTCTAGCCAATTGTTGCATACACATGCTTTCTTATAGCGCCATTGCTTTTGTAAAGGATCGTATGACATTTTCTTCTGTACTGTGCTTCTTTATAATGTAATATTATCTTGTACTGATGGTTTAATTATTGTCTAAGTATTGCTGGTTTATATTCTTGTAATCGTTTGTCCAAATGATTTTTTTTTTAGGAAATATAGCATCATATCACCTCACCTAATCTAACCCAACAACCAAACCTAACCTAATCGAATCTAACCCAACACCCCAACGTGACCTAATAAATCTAACACAACTACCTAACCTGGCCTAATATCATCTAACCTAACAACCTAATCCATCATAAACTGAGAACCTAATTTTGTTGTAATCGTGATGTGAAAGCTTGGGGTGTAGTGGTAAGCGAGATCGTGGAGAGTGAAGATTAGGTCGCATTTGAATGGTTTAAGAAAGTGTGCACGGCAGCATGACACACTGATCGTGTGTGCTTTATGACTGAACAGAAGCAGAGATTTTTCCGCCGTATGCATGTGAATGAGAGCTAAGTAATGAAAAATTTTACAGAGGAATTGATTATCCTATATGGAAGGGTATGGGCTAGGATGGTGTTACAAAGACAGGAAAACACTTGCAGATGAAGAACACGGTGGGCTATGGGAAGAGGATATGTATTCCAGATGTTCGCTCAGGGAATTAGCGAGAGAGAAAAAGGAAAGATAGTATGGAGCGCTTGTAGGTATAGAAGAAGCTTAAGATAAAGTTAATATCAGAAAAGGGACTCTGAGAAATGTCTACTGTGCAGTGTACACAGAAACCGCCTGGATACTGACGACAGCTAAAACAATAGAGGTGGTGGGCGTGAGAACGTATGGTGGAATGAGTGAGCAGTGTGGGATGAAGGTGGTAGTGCGTCAGGCCTGTGTGGCGTTGCTACCATGGTTGTTTGATGTTTTTCTTGGGCATTACGTCACCACCGTTGTGGCATGTACACGTTACTGTTCTCTTGGCTGGACTAGCGTGGTAGGGCGTAGGTCGTTCTAATGTGTGTTGAGGAGGAGGATGTTGATAGTAATGGCGGGTTAGAGATATTGTTCTTGTTCCTGAAAGATATGAGCAGATGCGATGTGGTATCAGTATAGTTTAAAGAGAGGAATTGGAAACTATTGTTGAGTTCTGGTATTTAGGAATATCGATCGGTAGGGATGGTAAAGAGGAGACTGAATCACTGCAGACGAAAATTGGAGGTGCACATAAATTCAGTGGTGCATGGAAAGAAATTGAGTGCATCGAATGAGCTTTGTATGACGGAGTGTTTGTCCCACCTCTTATGTATGGATTTCTCATCGAGTTAGGAAGGTGAATGATGAGAACAATAGAGATGGGTAACGTCGTATAGTTGGAGTGAGAAGGGCAGATATGAATATGAGGATGTTAGGAGACGTATGTCGCGTGAAGAAATCATTTTTAAGAATGGCACATTCATCGTCAGCTGGAGCGAGGGGAAATTTTTGTGGTCACAGCGGCATGGATGGTGGCGTGTTGTGCTGGCAGGGTGTATGTAGATGGAGACCGTTAGACTCGGGTGTGTGTTCCGTGGATAATTGAGTTGAGATCTGTGTGGAAGGTTCTGTGACCTCAGCCGAGTTATTATATGTTTATTTAATAGTTTGCATTTATATCATCATTCTTAAACATGACTCCATGGACGTGTATGACCTGTAGATATATTTGACTTGATAGTGATAAGAGATTTGATATAATTCAGTAAAGTGTTTCCTGCATTGTAAAGACCATACCTGCGTCCTCTTGCCATGGCTTGAGTGTCACAACTTTCTTGCAGGTGCCTTGTGTCTGGATGTGGCCAGCGACAGAGCAGGGGGCGGCGGCCATGGTGTGCCGCTGACCCATTGTGACAAATCTGCAAGTTAAGGAAGGGAGCTTGGCGTGACGAGGTAGGTGAGAGTGTCGTACAGTATTAGCTTCTTCCAGAGTAAAGTGAGGTAAGGATGATTACGGCAACATAAACAGGGATGGAAGAGGGTCATGTTTTTTTTTGACATTTTATTATTATTATTATTATTATTATTATTATTATTATTGTTATTATTATTATTATTATTATTATTATTATTATTA
>JAUTXX010550574.1:0-10321 GCA_032273605.1 Panulirus laevicauda
AAACACATTCAAGGAACTTGGATCTCTAAATACATATTTATGTATAGATGTATGCAAGGGTGTTACCAGTGAAAACTCACCTTTGGTGAGGCTGTACCACAGGGAGTAGTCTTGTCAAAAGAACTTATCACTCCAAAGGAGTCTAAATTTCCCAGCTACTGAAAGTAGTGCAGAAACTGATCCTGGGGTAATTATACATAATGTAGAATATGTATGTATGCATGTATGTACAAATGTATGTATGTATATGTAATTAGTTAGGGAAACCCACTTAAGAGTAGGCAATGACTTAATCTTTAACCAGCATTGTACACCTGATTAATGCCATTTAAATGTGAAAAGGGATTATGATAATTCTAATACATAGTGGTTGTGCATCTGATCAATGACATTAAATGTGAAAAGAAATCATAATAAATTCAATACATAATGGTTCAAAAGAAGATTAGCCATTATGGGGTATATTTTTGTCAGAACACTCTTCAATTTCAATTACATTCTATTTATTTTTTTTCTGCTGCTTCTGAAATTTACTGCACACATGACAAGATATTTTCCTTATACAAAGTGGAATTTCTCATTTATATAAAAATATGGCTTTAAAAACAATGTTGAATGAAAGGTAACTAAAAGTTCTTTTCAAACAATAAAATATGATCAGATAGATGTGAAACATTACTACTTCATCTTCACATGCCATATGTCAAGTACCACAAAACCTGTTGAGCTACAAGTAATATCTTCACATGATTGAAGTAACCTCTAATACCCATTGCCAGCATTAAAAGTATATATTCTCACCTCTATCTTGCACCAGGATACAGCTGGGGATGACAACTGAGGTAACTTCACATCTAACCATCCTGGCCCTTTGATTCGTCGATCCAGGAGGAATAATTCTAAGGCTGAAGTGTTAGTACCAAAAACATAGCTGAAGGTTTCACCACACAAATCATCAGGAAGAGCACAAAGATCTGCCTGCAATACAGTAGAAGTTTACCATTACATACAAAAAATACTACCATTTCCACAGGCATTAATAAGATATCTTACAGCTTGTAAAAATATGTAATTCAACACACTGAGTCAACCTTCTCAGTGAACTTGTGAGTGGAGAGGAGGTGGAAGTTTTAAACTTGTGGGGCCCCAACTCTTAGCCTTCCCTTTCTATTTTACACCTTACTGATCTTTTTAACATTCACTGCATTAGCTGGATGTGAATGATTTGCATGGGACTGAGTGAACTAGAGAGATGTGGTAAATATACTATAGCATGCTGTCACTAGATTGAACTAAGGCACATGAAGTAGCCAAGGAAAACCATGGAAAGGTCTGCAGGGTCTGGTTATGGATAGGGGAGGGTTGTGGTTTTGGTGCAATACACATGACAGCTAAGGAATGGATGTTAGCAAATGGGGACTTTTCTTCATCTGTTCCTGGTGCTACCTCATTAACTTAGGAATCAGCTAACAAGTATGAAAGGAAAGAAAACAAAAGCATTAACTATTTCTTCATACAGCATGCTCTACTCATCCATCATTTGGTTACCATTAAAACACTTTTCCTGATATTTCATTTTTCTCATTCTACTGTTTTGCAATGATGAGGGGAAACTCAAGCTTTCATATTTAGCAGACATTTCCTCAAAGCTAAATGAATTTAATCTGAAACTGCAAGGGAAAGAAAACAATGCATTCCAACACAGTGAGGAAGTAGAAACATCCAAGAAATCTGCTGTGGCAAGCTAAGCTTGGAGTTGATCATCCTGTTTACTAGATGTTTCTAACACCTTTGCAGCACATTGAAGAAAACAGCAACGGTGAAAATAATCTGAAGAATACTAAATGTGATATACAGCTACACCTTCATTCTTTGTGGGTGAGTTTTGAACAGTACTTTCCTAAAGAAAAGTTACAAGATATGATAGAAAAGCACTGGGTAAAAGACCCTTATGATTTTGAAAGACCAGAGGCTGTAGTAGGGCTAAACCTAACACCTGATGAAGAAAATGAGCTTCTTCATCTCACAAATGATCCATCATTAACAGGCACAAGTCATCATCTCTGTCATCATTTTGGATAAGTGTTTTCAAGGAGTATCCACATTTAAGTAAGGAAAGTATCTTGCTTTTGATACTTTTTACAACCACATACTTGTCTGAAGCTGATTTCTCAAAGAAAGAAACCGACTCAGTCCTAGAGTCGACATGTGTGGTGTCATCCTCCTGCATGCCAGACTGGGCCAAGATAACTAGTAACAAGCAGGCACACCAAGTGCACTGAACAGGTAACTGCATACTATTTTTCTCTGCTTTATTGCAATTTACATAGTAGTTCTACATATTTTGTTATGATATTTTTTTAAAGATGAAATTAACATTAGCACACTTTCCACATGTGCGATTATTTTGAATCCACATATGTTTGTATGTATATATATATGTATATGTGTGCATTTGTATATATGTATGTATGTATTGGTAAAAAGTTTTCATACCGGAGGGAGAAAGGTACAACAGATGTGCAATAGGATCGTGAAGGTAATAAAGGCAAACTGGGTCATGTTGAAAAAAAATTTGAAGAACACTGCCCTAGAGGAAGTTCGTACAGGAAGATATGGATAGAATAATATTCAAAGACTTTTTTGAAGAAAAGTAGACTAAAGGAACATTTTCATTTCAGATATTCAATGGTGTTTGTATTTTATACACTCTGCTTGCTGGTGATGTTAATGATCCGACCATTCCTTTCATCGAAACTCCTGCCTGGCAGAGGAAAGTCCGCTATTTACTCAGCACTGTACTTCCTTCCAGCTCTTATTGTTATTCATGCTATTGGTGCAGGACTTATATGTAAGTAAAGAGAGTTTTTTTATGTTATGTACTTATACATATCTCATCATTTGATGATATATAGGAAATTTAGTAGTTACAATGTTAGTTACAATAGGCGAGTAAAGGGGGCAGGAGCAGGGGGCTAGAAACCCTCCCCTTCATGTATTTCCATTTCTGAAAGTTTGATTTTTATTATGTTTGTCAATTTAACTTTATATCCTGATGAGACTTTTTCTATTGCCTGTTGATTGTATGTAGGATTTTTTCATTTCATTGTTTTTTTTCCACTGCACCCTACATAAAGATTCATTTTGTACCAAGGAGCCAGTCTCATAATCTCTCTTATCAGTTTAAAAGTGAGGAATTGTTGACAAAAACAATAGAATATTACTGTAATGTATAATGTAAATGAGATGTAGGAACTACATATATTACCACATTTATAAGTTATTTTTTTGCTTTCAGCTGAAGTTTCTGCTGATGGGATCAAATCTATAGTAGATAAGTATTAAAGTTCAGTAAAAGTTCCAAGTTAATCCAAGCCTTTTCATGGCTACCTTTGGGAAGTCAGTTGAAAAAGGAAATGAGCCTTAACTAGCAAAGGGCCTATCTTTAGGAATTCTTTTTTGACCGTGAGTCTCAAATTATGACGTTACTGCTAAGGTGCATAAATGATTGGAAACTTTGTGATGTTTTAACATGGAACATTGTGTATTAATAGGTGATAGATTGTCAGTGAATAATAAAGTTATAGATTATGATTTGTATTTACAGATTATGGATAAGTATTAGATGCGTCACCATTTTATAAAACAGAATGCGAAAGGGATTCAGAAGATTCAGATGATGTTTTTACTTTATAACTTCAGATTCCAGAGGAGCTTAGCCTTCATGTACCACATTTACGGTCTTTAAATGTGAGTCACAACCAGATTACCAGCCTTCCACAATCCTTCAGTCTTCTGTTCCATTTGCGGGCATTAGACCTATCATATAACAAATTGAAAATGCTGCCAGACCCTCTCACTCGCCTACCACAGCTCAACACTCTCAACCTCACAAACAACAACCTCACCGAACTACCAGCAACCATATCAAGACTTCTTAATGTATGTGTATGTTTTTGTTTGTAGATACCTATTACCTATTTGTATGTAACTCTTTGAATAGTATGTGAAGGGAGATGTAGTTTTATCTTGAATTTTTTTATGCAGATTTAAAACTTTTTTAATGCTGTAACAATTCATAATTTCATCATCTTATTCCATTCATATACTACTCTGTTGCTGTAAATGTACTTATTTACATGTCTTCTAAAAAGGTTCTTATTCATTTTCATGTCATGGTCTATGGTTGCTCTATTGCATCTAATGAAGAAGTACTACCAGCATTTTCAAAGTAAAGAAACCTAAATTTTTTTTTTTATCAAATCTCTTTTTATTCTTCTAGTTTCCTTTGTAGTACATCTTAAGCATCTAATCTCTCATTGTGGCTAAGCATTTTTGTTTATGCTCCTTCTTTGTTGCTATTTTGTGGATCTGTGTTATGTCTTTGTGTTTTTTTTAAGTGCAGCGACTAAACTTGGGAAGCACAATCTAATATTGATCTGAACTACTTTGTGAATAACTTGTTGCACATATCCTTCTCCATATATACTTAAATGTAATTTTGATAATTATATAGATTCCTGTAGCTTCTTTCCTAGATTATATTCATACTGAGGCCTCTTTTTCAGTGTTTCTTCATCTTTACTCTCCATTTACTTGAGTTGAGAATTTCATCATCTTTATATCAGGCCAACTTTGGAGTTGTTTAAGTCCCTTTGCAAGTTGGTGCAATTCTTTTCATTCTTTACTTCTCTCATGACCTTGACATCACCTGCAAATATTGTCAGATATGATTCCAGTCCTTCTGTCAAGTTGTTTACATAGATCACAAAGAGCATCCATTCCAAAACCAAGTCCTACAACATGCCTTATGCATCCATAGCTCCATTACACTACGATGATTTTCTGTACTTTGAAAGTCTCTTGTCTTATTCCATCCAGGAATTCTGGCTTCTTTACTGCCTTTTTTGTGGTAGTCCCTCTGATAGCACAGGAACATAATAACTACCTATTTCTCTCTTTTGTATGAAATGGAGCATACCTCACAGCATCACAGTAGTCTAAGACATTTGTCTTGCATTACTTCATTTCATTGAACTCATGTCTTTCAGTTGGTTTCGGTTGGTTTCTCCCTAACAAGGAATAAACCATTTGCTTTCTGAGTATGTTCCCCAGTATTTTGCAGAACACATTCACAAGTGATTCTGGTCTGTGTTTGAGTGCAATATCCCAATCTCCCTTCTTTCATGTCTTTGGCATTACATCCTCTTCCAGTGATTTTCTGAATAATATCTCATATGGCCTCTTAAGTAACTATCATGGAAAATAACATGCTGTTTTGTAAGTAGGTTAACACTGTGAGAAAAAGAAAAAAAAAAGATGGGGAAGTGGTATCAGGCAGAGATGAGGTGAGGAGTTACTCAGAGTGAGTGTTTTGTAGGACTGGTGAATGTGGTCGATTATAGGATGGCAGATGTGAGGTGCTTTGGACATGGAGGTCTGCAAATTTGGTCAGTTAGTCATGGCATGTGGTTTGCTGCTGAGAAGAGGTGTTGAAAGCCTTGTGTAAGAAAAAGTGTGGCAAAGCGGCTGGAGTGAACAGGATTGCGGTTAAATTTCTTGGGAATGATTTCATGTTGGAGGGTTAGTTGAGCTTTTCAATGTATTTATGGCCCATGATGAGTTGCTTGAGAATTGGCAGAATGCCTATATAGTACCAGTGAATAAAGGCAAGGGAGACAATATTTAATGTTCACACTATAGAGGCATCAGTTTATTGGTGTAAATTGTACAGGAAAGTGGTGAAAGAGGTGTTGGCATGTATAGAGCATCAGAACTGGGAGAAATAATTTGTTTTCATGAGTGATAGAGGATGTAGATCAGGTATTCCTTTAAGGAATTAGGATAAGGAATACAGAGTCTGCAAAAAAATTGTCTAGCCCCATATATTTTCAAGGTTATACACAATTAAGGTTTATTGTAGGTACCAGCATGAAACACCCTCAGGGTGAAATCATTGTACATCAGGTTACTGAGACTATTGTTTCTAATGGTATAAGCATGAGGAAACTGCCTCAGTGTGCTCAGGCTATCTTAAGAGAAGGATGTTCTTTCTCTGCTCTTCCATGATGTCATTTCATTTTGGGAGTTTCACTTCTGGGTGTTGTAATTCTTCCACTTGTGCTTCAAGATGCTTGGCTCTTCCCAAATTCTTTCTTGGAAGCAAGAAAATGAGGGTAAGCTTGATGTTTTCAAGTGTATTCAGTACTCATGTGGCTGCTTTCTGCAACACTTCATCAGTGTCTTGCCACATTCAGGAGCTCAAGACCCTATGAAACCAAAATATGGACCTAGAATATGTCAGGAACTTTGCCAGTTCCATGCCCAGACATCTGCTGGTGATAATTAAGGCCAAAGGAGAGATAACAAAGTGCTAAACTAGTTTGAATGGGGAAAAGCTGGAGGAAGTAGGATGCTTTAGATGCCTTGAAATGGCCCTAGCAGCAAATGGAACTGTGTAAGCTGAAGGAAGCCATAGAATGGGTGACAAGGCTAAAGTTTTGTGAGCTTGAAGGAAGTTTTGGAAAGTGAGGTCACTGTCTATGAAGGCCAAAAAGGGTATGCTTGATGATGTAATGGTTTCTTTGGTATTTTATGGATGTGAGGCATAGGCCCAAGATAATCAAGTATTGAAGAATGTAGACGTATTATAAATGAAATGTTTAAGGACAATATGATGAGTGAAGAGAGTTTAACAAATATGATATAATAAGTGAGAGAAGGATGTGGTAGAAAGAAGAGCATGTAATAGAGGGCTGAATGGGGGTTGCTGAAATGATTTGGGCGTATAGAAAGGATGTATGAGGAAAGAATGACTAAGAGGGTGTATAAGATAAAAATGGAGGGAGCGAGTAAAAGCAAGAAACAAAGAAGGATGGAATGAAAGAGTCCTTGAGTGTTCATGGTCTGACCCTGCAGGCTGATGTGAGACGTGCATTAGATAGAGCTAATTAGAAGAATGTAGTTTATAGACTGGGCCATGAATGATAGAGGGGACTCCTGACGTAGGAAGGTAAGGTATGCACTTGAAATAGTATTCATCAGTAGATTTTCTCACTTCACCTTGTGTAGGATAGATACCTGTGACCTGCAATCCACAGCTCATCATGTCTAAGGTTCAGAGATCCTGGACTTTTTTTATATATAGAATAGCAGACAAGTCTTATAAATTTTTTACAATAAGATAGCATTTCATTTTAACTAAATTTCTGTCAAAGTTCAACCTTTCTTTGATCATTAGATGATTCCGATCTTCTCAATATACTTTTGCGCATCCTTTCAGCTGAAGAAACTGAACTTGAGCAACAACCATCTGCGAGCACTTCCTGGTAGTCTGGTAGAGTGTCCAAAACTCTCTGTCTTGGTTACTCAAGGAAATGACCTCATACATCCTCCTCAGGCAATATGTGATATGGGCTCTGAAGCAACACTCCACTTCTTAAGAGAGAGACACTTACCTGCCCCACACTCAAGGTATCATTTACTTGTTTTTAGAAAAGTATTACAGGATATGGTTTTCTCCTCTTGTGATATCTCATTAAAACAGATGAAGAATGCTGAATATCCACATATATTATCTTTGGGATAGGGGAGAAAGAATACTTCCCACGTATTCCCTGCGTGTCGTAGAAGGCGACTAAAAGGGAAAGGAGCGGGGTGCTGGAAATCCTCCCCTCTCATTTTTTATTTTCCAAAAGAAGGAACAGAGAAGTGGGCCAAGTGAGGATATTCCCTCAAAGGCTCAGTCCTCTGTTCTTAACGCTACCTCGCTAATGCGGGAAATGGCGAATAGTATGGAAAAAAAATATATAAATAAAGTAAATAAATAAAAAGTCAGGGAAGCCAAGGGGGATCTTGGATACAGTATGTGAAGGATACTAAATCTATTACAAAACCTAAAACAGTTTGTAAGAGAAAAAAGCTAGTTAGAAAATAGTCTCACTCCAATGCCTTGCCTTAATAATCAGGGTTTTAGAGTAATGATCCATCTGTGGAAGTTAATATTTTTGCTGAAAATGTCTTTCATCAACAGATATAGTAGAAAGTTCCAAAAAATTAAATCAAGAGAGACCTTTTCCTGTCTCTGTCCTCTAATAATGAGGAAGACTATAATGAGCCATTTTGTATGAAGGAAATATCTCTAAAAGACACTAAATCTACTCTTAGAGAGAATAAATACGCTGTTATATGTTAAAACATCTATTTCAAGCCTCCATAGAATTCTTATTCGATTTGTTTGACCTAATATGGATGCTCAGTGTACCATGCAAATGTAAAACATCCTTTATTCTTGCCATTCTTTAGCCAGGTAACATTCCTACCATTGTTGCATGGTGCAGACCTACTGCACTTACTAGTTGTCTTTGTAAACTACTGGAAAAAATGATTAATAATAAAGTGGTCTGGTTCCCTCAAAGATATGATTGTATCACTCAATTCAAATATAGTTTTAGAAAGCTTTACTCTACTGAACACAGACCCCCTGATAAGAAAACCAAATAATAATCAGACAGGATTAGCTAATCATCACAAAATAGCACTGTTCTTTGATTTAAGAAAGCCTATGATAAGGCAATTTCAAAAAATGGGTATTCAAAGCAGACTGCTAGTGTTTGAATGGTTTCTGAAAAACAAAAAATTAAAGGTGAGGGCTGGTACGTAGTGAGTCCCCAAGAAAATTTCCACAGGAAGGTGTGCTACAGGGGCAGTGTGTTACTGATAAGCACTGCCTGCCCAACAATGCTGCCATTAATAGTTCATGCATGTTCACCATTTTAATGAGGTAGCACCAATAACAGATGAAGAAAAAGCCTTGTATGCTCACACCCACTCTCTAGCTATAATGCACTAAAACCCTGTAATTATGTAGACATAATTACAGGGGATTCTAAAATTTCCCTGTACATTGATGATTTGGCTGTTTACTACACTCTTTCTTCTGAAGCTGCTGTTAGATGTTTTGTATGCTGCTCTTTGTAAGATTAACGATTGGTTAAAAAAACTCTAGCTTTAATATCTCTGAACAAAATATCATAGCTATGCATTTCAGAAGTTCAACCAAAATACCAGCAGTTCTAAATGTATTACTGAAAGGCATCTCCATTCCATAATGAGGCAAAATTTATGGGCATGATTATTGACCAAAGATTTACATAGGTCCTTTGTATTAAACACTTTACATGTAAAACGACAAAGTAGCTAAGCATTTTGAAGGTAGTTTCTAAATATTCTTGGGATGCAGACAAGAAAACCAAGATGAAGCCATAGGTAGTCTATGATTACCAGATGACTCCTAAAAAAGGTTGATGTCCATATTCTTGGTATTAGAATATGCATAGAAGTATTCAGAGCCTCTAAAGCTTATGCAGCTTCTGATGAGCTCCCTATGAATTAAAGACATAACAACCTGGCTTAATCAAAGAGCCTCTTTAGGCTCAAACACACACCATCTAACCTTGCATATAAGATGGTTTTCACTGGCAAGAGGAGTGAGGTATCTCTTGATGTCCAAAATTCTCTAAACATTTTAATACAAAATAAAGAATGTCATTAATGACTGGTTTGGATATAAATTTGGGAAGTGGATTTTGCTCAGTTCCCTTCGTAAAAGGTTCCTGAAATCAAACTTTGCATAAACAGGATAAAACAAACAGTAAATTCCTTCCTTCATGATAATGTTCATGCAAAAATAAGATATTTACTGATGGCTCAAAATGTGATGAAGGTGAAGCCTTTGCCATTGCTAATGAAGAAGAATCTCATATAGGGAAACTATAAAAGAATCTTCCATATTTATTGCAAAACTGTATGGCATTCAGGCTGCACTAAATTAACTGAGCAATCTCCTCAAAAGAAATTCATAATTTATTCCAACACCTTAACTGCACTCCAAGCTGTATCTCCTGGTTCTAAAAGTCCAAGATTGGACTGTAGAATCCACTAAAGCACTGGACAGTAGAATTCTGTTTGTGTCCTGTCTACCTATCTATCTATATCTCTAGTGCCTGTTCCCTTCGGGAACTCCCTCAAAGGGATGGCCTTGACAAAAGTCTTCATAACTGGTAAATACCAGTGCTGCTTTTTAGCCTTTTGTGCCTCACCCTTAATAGGCAGTCGGCAGAGGGCAACTCTAGTATCTGCAGAAAAGAAAGAGCAGATGCTGAAGCTACAGCAGCTATATCTATCAATCTATAAATGAGTGACTCGAGAAATTTTAGAAAATAATGTAAATGTAAATTTTTTTTTTTCATACTATTCGCCATTTCCCGTGATAGCGAGGTAGCGTTAAGAACAGAGGACTGGGCCTTTGAGGGAATATCCT
>JAUTXX010550606.1:0-10321 GCA_032273605.1 Panulirus laevicauda
AGAATACTTCCCACGTATTCCCTGCGTGTCATAGAAGGCGACTAAAAGGGGAGGGAGCGGGGGGCTGGAAATCCTCCCCTCTCTTTTTTTTTCAATTTTCCAAAAGAAGGAACAGAGAAGGGAGCCAGATGAGGATATTCCCTCAAAGGCCCAATCCTCTGTTCTTAACGCTACCTCGCTATCGCGGGAAATGGCCAATAGTATGAAAAAAAGACATATTTCATACTTGTTCGCCGTTTCCCGTTTCATAGAGACAGCGGCACCAACAAACGAAGAAAGACCTCATTCGCTCACATCTATTCTCTAGCCGTTACGAGCAATGCACTAAAACCACAGCCTTCTATCCACAACCAGGTCCCATAGACCTTTCCATGACTTCCCCCGGTTGCTTCATATGCTTTGGTCCAGTCCACAGACAGCACGTTGCCCCCTGTATATCCCACTGTTACAATTCACTCTATCCCTGCATATCTTTCACCCTCCTGCATGTTCAAGCCCTGAACTCTCAAAATCTGTTCAACTCCAACCTTTCATTTCCAATCTGTTTTCCCCTTTCTCCTTGTACCCTCTATTGCCAACCCATATGTCAACCTCTCCTCACTCATTCTCTCAACATGTTCAAACCATTTCATCACAACCTCTTCAGGTCTCTCAAACCACATACTTTTTATTACCACACATCTATCTTATCTTTCATTATTTCCTATATCGACCCTCCTTACACCACACAATATCTTCAAACATTTATTTCCAGCACATTCACCCTCGTCCATCCACTCTCATCTATAGCCCATGCCTCGCATTCGCACAACGACACTGGGACTACTGTACCTTCAAATATACCCTTTTTCACTCTTCCAGACGGTGAACTCTTTTTCCCACACATTCCTCAATGCTCCCAGAACCTTCACCCTCTCACGAACCCTACGAGTTTCTCAAGGTCCACACATGAAACATACAAGTCCATTGTTTACGTATTTCCGACACACGTTCCTCAGCGCAAACACCTGATCCACACATCCTGTACTGCTTCTGAAACCAAGTCTGATGTTCAGTATGTGTCTTCACCCTCTCAATCACCACTTTCCCATACAACTCGATGAACGGAGACAGCCTGCATCAGTCAAGCCAGACTGCGTCAGTTAAGCCAAACTGCGTCAGTAAAGCCAGACTGCGTCAGTTAAGCCAGACTGCGTCAGTAAAGCCAGACTGCATCAGGGGAGCCAGACTGCGTCAGGGGAGCCAGACTGCGTCAGTGGAGGCAGGTGGAGACACAGGTACTCACCAGAGTCCGGAGAGTCTCCATGGTAACCAGTTCGGGGGCGTCAGTGATGCGGTTGTGGGCGGCCCGGAGATGGGCCAGGGCTGGGAGGCCGCCCACACCCACGCCCACGCCCACCAGCCGGTTGTATGATACGTCTAACTCCACCAGTCTGTGCCAAACAAACCAAACCATACCAGTATTAACATCAGCCACATTCTATCAACGCTCATCAACCGTAACATAATTATCTCTAATATCAATCTAATCTTATTTTGGATTAATAAATTATCTCTAATACCAGTCTGATCATTTCCTGGATTAACAAATCATCTCTAATATCAATCTAATCTTATTTTGGATTAATAGATTATATCTAATATCAATGTAATCACATTTTGAATTAATAAATCATCTCTAATATCAATCTAATCATATCTTGGATTAGTCTAATCATCTCTGGGATCAATTTGGAGAACAGACTAATCATTTCTGTAAAACAATCAAATAAATTATTTAATAACAATGAAATAGCTTACCAAAATTGATATTACAGAAATCATGCAAACTGTGCGAGACAACATAAATGCCAGACCTGATGCTTGGTGGGTCCTCACTTGTGACCAGTGGTGGGCTGACCTGTGGCGGGTCCTCACGTGTGACCAGTGGTGGGCTGACCTGTGGCGGGTCACTTCTGCCTGTACTGTAAACATTGAACGTTGACGTGAGGGCGACTGCTTTTCCGTAGATGATTTCTAATGGTCGAGAAAGATGGTTTAACGATAAAAGCAGACGTTCTCGCCGAACGACACAAGTGTTCAACTGTCTCGAGATTTCAAGTGTGTATTGACCTTTCTGTTACATGATGCCTGGCAGCCATCACTCGTGTGTTTGTATCTAAGAGACGCCTGTGAATCTCTGGTCACATCGGTAAATCTATATAAACATCAGCACCATCCCTGACCTTGAACATAAACCGAAGTGAAATTAATGAATTCGTTGAGCAATGTTTATGGCAGACATGAGAGCTCTGTTGGCTAGTACATACAATGGCTAATTTACCAATGGTGTGGAAACAAGTGTAACTTGAGGGTGTGTGTGTTGATAGATCCCTCACGGATTTTCTAACGTCTCGGTGAAGTTACGAGGAAAATCGGTACTGTAATAAAGATTTTTTTTACAAACACTAATTCGTCATCGTCTACAATAATCAGCAGATGTATGAGAAGCTCTGTCAGGTAGAATGTGAAGAAGATTACGTTTAGAATGAACAGGAATAAACGAAGTAAACTATGTACTATGTGAACCAATGAACAGACGAGTCATCCAGTCGTTTCATTACCGGGTCCAAAACTGGAACAACTTGATTCATTTCTACGTCAGACGTCTACTTCATAATGCCATGTTCTCTTGATGTGTTTAGAAACGTCTGCCAATAAACAAGATGTTCCTCATTACACTGGTGTTCCTCTTCGTTATATGACCGTGTATCCCATGCAACAAGTATATATAGCATGTATATATGGGTATGTTTGAAGGAATAGTGGTTCCAACAATGTTGTATGGTTGCGAGGCGTGGGCTATGGATAGAAATCGACTAAAACGGGAAGCGGGGATCTGGAAATCCTCCCCTCCAGTTTTCACTTTTCCAAAAGAAGGAACAGAGAAGGGAGCCACGTGTGAATTTTTCCCTCAAGGCTCAGTCCTCTGTTCTTGACACTACCTCGCTAAAGCCCCCTCACGTACCTGGTGAGCCTGGTGAGGGCGTGTGGGAGGAGGCGTGGGTGCTGACGTACCTGGTGAGCCTGATGAGGGCGTGTGGGAGGAGGCGTGGGTGCTGACGTACCTG
Source organism: Panulirus laevicauda (assembly GCA_032273605.1). Classification (NCBI taxonomy): domain Eukaryota; kingdom Metazoa; phylum Arthropoda; class Malacostraca; order Decapoda; family Palinuridae; genus Panulirus; species Panulirus laevicauda. Next base: position 3,111 of record JAUTXX010550606.1, read on the forward strand.
GTGAGCCTGGTGAGGGCGTGTGGGAGGAGGCGTGGGTGCTGACGTACCTGGTGAGCCTGGTGAGGGCGTGTGGGAGGAGGCGGAGGTAGTTGTGGCTGAGGTAGAGGCGTGTCAGGCCAGGCAGGGTTAGGAGGCAGCTCGGGAAGACGTGTAGTCTGTTCCGGGCGAGGACGACCACCTGCAGGGGTAGGCTCAGGCTATACACCGTCCTGGCTGTACTGAGCACATAGCCCAGCTGTGTAGTCTGCCGCTAAGCTACGGTCTGGGTCATGTATTGTACAGTGAGGCTATTCTACAGTTGACAGTGTTGTCATCTGGGCTACTGTGTAGCCTGGAATAGCGAAGGAGTCTGGGTCTACAGTGTAGTCTGGATATGCAGAGCCACGGACGACAACATAGTCTGGGACAGTACCGGAGTTTCGGGCTACAGAGAAGTCGGGAACAACAGAAAGTCAGGCGCTACAATGTAGCAAGATAGAGACACTCAACTGTTGCACTGTAGTCTGGGGCTACATGAGGTCTAGACCTGAATTTCACTCGTCGTTGCACGTGGACTACGAGGGCAACACTGTAGCCTGAGGCTACACTCCGTCCTTGCTAACAGCTACATTATCGTCTCATGCCACAGCTCACTCCGGGACTACACACTAGTCTGGCACTACAGTGAGGTCTAAGCTACAACGTAGCCGAAGTTAGGATGTAGTCTGGGCTACCAGACTGAGGTACATGAGGAAGTTGTAGCCTCGAGCTACTGTCTGGGGTAACCAGACATTATAACACGGCTGGAGTCAGGATGTGGGTAGCCTGGAGATGGCTACACCGTCAGACTACAGAATGTCTACCTCGCTACACCGTCAGACTACAGAATGTCTACCTCGCTACACAGTTGGGATGTACAAGAAGCTCGGTCTACAGCATAATGATACATGACTTAACATTTGCATCAACATCACGTGATCGCATCAAAACTACAATAATATAATATGATGGAAAATATCAAGAAAATAATTTGAATAGGAACGAAAAACAGATGATGATGATATTATGCTTAAGTATCATCCACCATTTATTGGTCTTAGTTCACTCATAAGTCTAACATTAATATGAGGCGACCTCATTACAAAAATGCGTACGAATGTTCTGCGTTAAAATAAATGATCCATAATACTCGTACCTTCTTAAACTGATCATGAACAAAACAAACTGTGACATATTTCCCATCAACTCTGGAGATGCCACCTTCCTGTGAAGACGTTTTCCATCAGACAACAACACTTAACAAACCAGTTGCCAGGCCTCAAGGTTGGTTGGTTCTAACATTGTTAGCAACACTCTCAGACGGAACCATGTTGTGGGGCTACAACGGTTGTGGTTGTAAAGTGTATGTGCGTGTCGGTGTAGTTGTAGTACAGAGTGTATGTGTGTGTGTGTGTGGATGGGTATAGTTGTAGTGCAGCGTGTGTATGTCAGTGCAGTTGTAGTAGAGTGTGTGTGTGTGTGTGTGTGTGTGTGTGTGTGTGTGTGTGTGTGTGTGTGTGTGTGTGTGTACGTCAGTGTAGGGATGGTGTTGACAAACCTGGAGCTGCTGGAAGTGTCTGAGGTGATGGAGGCCACCCAGGCTCCTGCTGAACGAGGCCGGCCTTACTACGCCGACGCCACCGCCCGTCCCCTCCTCCGCCTCCTCGCCGCCAGTGTCAGACCCGGTCTCACTCTCCTCAACACCTGACGAGCTGCTATGGTCATAACTACACAACCCCTCACTCTTGCCTTTCTGCGTCCCTCCCTCAGCTGTCTTGCACACCACCTCAGCAAGTGACGTTCGTCCAGGTGGGCTTCTTACACCAGTATCACTCGTGGCTGTTGGCCTCTTGATAACAGCAGCAGGACCAGCAGCCACGTCGTTTTTCAGAGAAAGTCCCTCGCTCTTTGCTCTTCGAAAACGCAGTTTAGCTTGAAGCTCCTCAGCGATACTCTCCCATACCGGACTCAGTTTCGATGGCAGCCTCGAGGTAGTACTTGGTATTATCTGGAAATCCGACGATACTGATTTCAACAATTTCGTGTTCTTTCTGACGTCGAGTTTCTCCGCTTTTTCGTCAGCCTTGTGACATTCCTCGTCTACAGGGTCCGAGGGAAGTCCAGAGTCGCCACTCAAACCGTCCTCATCCCCCAGTAGCGTAGACTTGCTGCCGGCTTGGTGAGGCACGTCATCTACTCTGGCAGGAGTCCGCGGCCGACCACTGGACGCCTCACGACACTCAAGATGAACCTGACGACGCCGGCGTTCCCTCCTCCTCCTATGACGTCCTGCCTGGCGCCTTCTGGAGGCTGAACGGGGCGCGGTTGTCAGCAGGTTGTGGGAGAGGTTAATCCTCGTCAGGTGGAGACTGGAAAAGAGACTGGTGGGGAGCCGCTCCAAATGTCTGCCAGACAAGTCCACTTCGGTCGTCCTGCATCTGTCTCCAGCTGCCAATGACACTCCTGCTGCTGTTGCTGCTGTTGCTGTTGTTGTTGTTGGCTGCCGAGGAGAAAAAATATATGAGAAAAAAATAGAAAAAAATGTACAAGAACAACACCATCAACAAGCGAATGCTATACATGTATAGGGGTCAACCTCAGCACTCATGTTCGACACACCTGATAATGAGCGTCACTACATCCTACTAGGTCAAAGACCATGTCCACTACACTTTCAACCTTCATCAGACCCTCGACACCACTAGGCTTTACTAAACATGTTTGACCTGATCGATGCGGGTCAGGTCAAACACATCTTCACTATAACAGGACTAAGGTGGTGTTGATTGTTGAAAAGAAAAGTATACAGCAAAAACGAAGGAAGACTCGATCAAAACCTCTTTTCGTAAACCATATTCAAAACATTTTCTTATCGGTGAAAGCAAATCAAAACATCGTTCCGTTACAGACTACGCGTCCCTGTTCTGTAGTGCACAGTTCCCACTCTAGTCGGTTCATCGCAGTAGTCGGCGAGGGAGCGACTTCCCCGTCCTATCGTGTATCAACAGCAGTGTCCCTCAAGGTTCTGTCCTGTCACCTACCTCCTTTTATCTCTCCACAAGTGATGTCTCTCTTCATCATGTAACTCTATTCACTCTTAAGTTAATGATTCCTTTCTGCATCAACTGACTTCCTCCTCCTTAGTCTTACACTTGTTCTCTTTCTCGCACTGAACATATCTTCTCTCTTAATCCTGACCTGTGGAGCATCGTGGAATGAGGAAGTAATAACCTCCTTAAATTCAACATTACAAAATACAGTGTCTACCAACATCTCTCTCTCTAAATGTCACCGTTTTCCTCTGTTCAGTACCAATGCACGACAAATCACCCCCACATAAGATAAACATGTTGGTTTAGCCATATCTTGGAAATCCCACATAATCATCATCACAAGATTTGCTTACGAACGTTAGAGGCGTTACATGTATAGATGCCGGAGTCAATGTTCTCGTGAGCAGTGGTTTCATATCTACAAGAATTTTTTCCGGCCAAGTGTTGAGTACTGCTGGCATATTTGGGTGGCTCTTCTTCCACCTTTCTCAAATTACCTGTATGTATGTTAGCTCCAGTACAGGACAAGACTAAGATATAACAGGAGGGGACGACGTCACTTCCAGCATAGGCCAGTACTGTCAACACAAGAGAGAAGAGCGTCACCTCCGGTGTGGAACCAGATGCAACATGATACAATGAAGGTTATCCTGTTATAAGTGAGAGGGACCTGGTGGTTGACTGACACCCATATGGAGGGAGGGACACCAGGCTGTACGAGTGAGGCTCAGTTTCAATTCACAAAAGATAATTATCAGTAAACAAGATATAAATCCGTGAATTTCTAAGGAAGCAATTCTAACGTGAAGTTAAACACTTCTCCAGTTTTAAGGTTGTAGTATTGGAATGATCAACCACCACAAGTTGTCAATACCAAGATTATCAGTGCCATTAAATCGCGGCTCGACAGACACCTCAGTGATGGTAATCATCATGTACCCAGCCTCGCTGGGAAAGATACATACTCAGTCAGGCTACGTAACCACAACATCAATTCGTCTTTTCTCATTCGAGCAGCATCTGGCCAGTTTCTCGCTGCTGCGCTGCTTGAAGTATGATTTCTAATCCACACTTTCCTATAACATTTCCAGGGCAGTATACTCTATATATGGTTTATGGTGGTCCTTCCTACTTTTTCCTGAAACTTGTTGTTGCCTGACGGGGTGGTGGGTGGAGGCTCCTTTTGCTTCACCATCCTGGTTGTGACTAATAAACATATGGAAATCTAGATAACATTACCGTCAGTTCCCTGACATTTAACCTCGTCATCATGATGCATCAGTTGTCAACACCCCACACCTCGCTGCCCACCTCCCGAATGCCTCTCACTACAACCTACACTTCCCTCTCTCACTACAACCTACACCTCCCTTTCTCACTCCCTGTAGTAAACATCCCCTAAAACCATGCAGCTCCTCCTCCCAAACCTGCATCCCCTCCCTGAAGACCTACAGCTCCCACTCCCTACAGCACCCCAACTCATGCAGCTCTCCCTTCTTCAGGATCCAGCAGTTTCCCCTCCTACCCCCTGTAGCGGGAGCCTCCTACAACAATTTGGCTCTTCTCTGTGAGGGTTCAGCCCCGGGGAAGGAGTTCAGAGCAGGCTTTTCGTGTTCACACTTTTCTACAAAATTTCAATGGCAGTATACCCTCCCCATACTATATGGTGTTTATTCTTTCTTGTCGGCTGTTGACCCGGAGGAGCTGGTTGATGGGGAGGGACCCTCTGCTTTACCATCCTGTTTCTACTACACATAAGATCATGACCTCAGATAACCTCGCCATAGACCATCAGGTCTCCCGTTATCTGTCCTCCTCACATATTCCCGTGCACTGACCAGCACCTCCTCCCTCACCCTTATTCTGTTCCCTCCTCCCACACCCTGAAGCACCCCCTGCCACACCCTAGCACCAAACACCTGAGGAGGCCGGGTCAGGCCGCCTCACTCACCATATACTTGAGGATGCCCCGGCGGGAGGCCCGCTTGCCCGTCTGGCCTTCCATGACCTCCGCTGTTCCTTCTCACATCACAAAATGTGCAGCTTCAACGCTCCCTCGGCTCCTCCAATATATTCATCCTGGTTGATATATCACGAGTTCTACACTTTGTGTTGTGGTAACCACCGGGAAGTATGATCACGATCGTTCATTCCTCAGGACACAAGCCCACGACTTCTCGGCCCAGCAGGATGTGCCCAAGGCTGAGACAACGTAGCTGACAATGCCAGCATCACCGAAGCCAAACCTACACTGAATTACCATACGTGGGCGCACCTACTGTACGTGGGCGCGCCTAACATAGGTGGGCGCGCCTGCGTGATCATCTCAAATGAGGTTATTAAAGAAGCCGAGCGTGACACCTTAACGGGATCAGACCTGGTTATCTACATACAGTCAGGTGGGTGACAGTAAGGACGGTGAACGTCTAGGACCCCGTCCTGCCATCTACACACAGCCTGTTGGGTGACAGTAGGAACGGGACGGTGACCCCATCCTGCCGTCTGTCATACCGTCCCATCACACGTCAGACAACATCACATGAGAGGACAGGTGTCTGGACCGCAGTGTACGCGTGTTGAGGTTCCCAGGACGCGTGGCAAACCACAGGCCACGTCTGTGGTGCGTCATGCTCGCTGGATCTTCTCCGGGCGCCTCCCTCAGTGACGCTACCGTTGTCTCACCAGCCACCAGGGCACCTCCTTCCCTACTCATCAGCCACCGGGGGACCTCCTTCTCTCTCTCCTGCCTTCCTCATCAGGCACTAGAGCAGAAGGAGTACCAAGCGGGGCAGGATCAGACTGAGGGGGACCAGGCGGGGCAGGATCATATTGTGTCGGGCCAGGCGCGGGCTGGGCCAGAACCACAGTCGGGAATATAACTGTTTCATCCAGTAGGAAGCAATCTGTACTACCAGCAGCAACACTGACGATGTTCACCTTGAGACGTCTGGCCCTACTACTGCCTCCCTCCCTCCCTCACCCCTTCACCAACTGGCCCTGCTACTGCCTCCCTCCCCCACTCCTTCACCTGGCCCCACTCCTGCCTCCCTCTCTCTTTCACGCCACCGTATTCAAAGGTGTGTACTGTTATGCTCGAGGGGTCAAATTTGCTCTCAAGTTGCTTGGTTGTTTGACTAATTAGTTAGATTTTAAGCTGATCAACTGCCAGGGTCATTAGGGCCTTCAACGTCAACTTAAAACTACACGAAGAATCCTGAACACCTTCTTCAGGTGTTATGACTAATTTTGAGACCAGTTTATGTTCACTCCATCTATATACATATGGCCACGGCAAGGGTGCAATGCCTCGGTCCTGATCTACGTCCTCGAGCGTTAAGAAACCCCTTATCACTACAACAGTCAATCCCCAACACGCTCTGACCTCTCAGCATGGGAGAAACTATCCACTGTTTACACCTAGGCTGTAAAGACAGTATGGAAGTAGAAATATTGCCACTACTCAGACAGTGGTTCTCCAAACTGGTCCCCATTATAATTACCTTCTGTTCTCGGGACCATTTGTTCTTTTTTTCTGCAAGTTCTGTGAGTCAGACTGTACTTGTTATGCATTACGCGCTACAGAAAACATCCTGATGAACGTAAAGATTTAAATTGTAAAGTGAACTACACACTGCAACATTCACTCTGACCCATCTTAACCTTTCTATCAGCTGTGCCGCTGTACCTCAGCCCTCGCACAAACTGCCAATTAGCTGTAACATACAAGAACATTTATTCCATGTACGTCTTCACTTCTCTGTTCCTCTGACTCTTTTTCTATCATGTGAATCGGTGGCGTTGTCCGTGCACTAGGATGGTACACAGGCTCAGATCGGATCATCTGAGAATGTAAATAGTGAGGCAGTGTGAGACCTGGTCTGGCTTCCTCACCAGTGTCTGGCTCCTTCCTCTCCCGTCCTCCTATCATGACCTTTTCATCAACTGATCCTCTGAGATCGCGAGGAATCACAACAACGTATTCTTGGATCTTTTTTCTACCTTTCGTAAAGCTCACCACTTTCTGTCTTCTGACCTTTCCATATCGTTCACGATCTCGTCCAGATTATTACGACAACACACCTGGAGGAGATGTCAAGGGTTTCCAAGATGTTTGGTTCTCTCTTATTCCTCAGACTTCTG
>JAUTXX010550617.1:0-10321 GCA_032273605.1 Panulirus laevicauda
CAAAGTAAGCAAATTCAAAGGCTATACCTTTTCCATATGTGTGTGTGTGTGTGTGTGTGTGTGCGTGTGTGTGTGTAAGCGTGTGTAATAACTATTAGTGTGTCACAAAGAAAGTTTTAAATTTGTGCTGCCCCACCTCTTAGCCTTGTATAAATGTACCATGTCTTTAATTTTGTGTGTATAAACAAAAACACACGCACTCAAGCCAACAATAGGTATCAATTTATCAACCATTCTCAAGGATGGGATGGGTGTGGGCAGACTGACTGCTCAGGATTCAAATGCATGCAGGTCCAACTCTTGGCAAACGTAAGCTGACTCACAGTCAGCAACCCTCTTCACTACACCAGGGAGGACTGAATTCGTGGGTGTGCATGTGCATGTTTTAAGTACTGTATGGGAACAACTGACCTACAAGAAAGAATAATAGTTTGGACATAAAGCAGGTGAATAACTCATCCAAAATCATACATAAGTAAGCAACTCAAAGATTCTATGGACACTAATGACAATCTTACACATTCAAGAGCTCCATGAGTAAGTTGGGAGTTCTGGGATCATTACGCAGAGGGGGAGACATAACATGACCAGCTGCATGTTGCCAACAAGGGTTGTAGTAGTGGGAACCATCAGTTCCCAGAGCAGCAACAATGGTCTCACCCCATACCAGTGTGCCTCTTCGGAGATTTTGCCCAAGAGCTGCTGCAGCTGATTTGCTCATAATTTTGCAAATATAAAGAGGACACCCAACCTGAAATAAACTTAGCCTAATAGAGATTGAAGGCAAGGAAGCTCTAAAAGAAAAGGGTACAGAATTTTGAACAAAAAGATGGGAATGATAGAGAAAAGGTTGCCAGCCTGCAAAAGAGTATGGTCCTTAATCACAGCTGGAAAGGATGAAGACATTACAGACATTAATGTTTATGGAGTCTGATAAATACAATTGGAGTAATATAATGAGTACACTAGACCATCAAAAGGCCAGAATACCCCAGTCACCAGAACACAAAAAGCTAGAAAAACATACTTTGCCAAAAGGTCCATCAGGTATTTTGGTGTTTCTGAGTCAGGTCTGAGGGGAGGGCCCATTACATGAGCTGCTGCATGACGCCAGCACTTATGCCAGTAATGGGTACCATCTGTTCCAAGAGAGGCAGCAATAGGCTCACCAAACACAATGCAGCCCTGCTTTCGTTTACTGGAAACTACATCAGCAGCGCTCTTTGACATAACATGCACTACATACAGAGGACATCCAGCCTAGGAATTGAAAAATAAAAGGAAAAATACTATCAAATAGAATAAAAACAAAACAGAAACAAGATAAAAATTTTTTAAGTAAACTTTTGTGCTGCCAAAGGTGAGTTATAAGAATAAATAAAATTTGAGAAGAGCTAGCATATATAAGTCATAACAGCAATATCATTTGTGACTGACTAATCATTTAAAGCACTCTTAATAACAATCATCCTGAAATGGCATTTTAGATAAAAAACTTGGGAATCATTTATTTTATCAAACCTCCACAATCTTGCTAAACTGAACACTTGTATTAAATAGAAATCAGATAAAGATTAAAATAGCACTTTTTCTTTAAATCCATATTGCTCTTTAAAACATTAACATGCAGTAACCAAAACATGTTTAAGTACCATCATGCATGCTGAGGGGCATTAGATTATCATTATAACCCACTAAACTTCTATATGTAAAGTATAATTTCATGTAGCTTATCTTAACTACTATCTTACCATATTGTAGCCATGATAATGAGTCTATGGCTTTATTATTCCCTTTAGGCTGGTTAGAAATGTAAAAAAAACACATATACTCTGGACATAACTGATTAAAGTGGAAAATTAAAAAGGTGTCAGAAAAAAGGGAAGCACAAACATGTGACCAGGGGAAGGCCACTTAGGCTAACATTTGATATGGAAATGTTTGATCAAGAGGTGTTTGCATGGGATAATAAACTTACCAAAAAAGAGGAATTCCAATGAGAGTTTGGTTAAGAGTGACAAACTAAGGGAAGAAATGGACAGAACCAAAGAAAACTGGTAAATGGCAATCTGATCCAGCCAGAAGGAGGTACAACAACCCCATGTCTGGCTCAAGAAGGCTGGCACTTGGCGAGTACCTTAACATGAAAGTTTTGTACACAAAAAATGATGGCCTGGTGACAAATAGATTGGCAATGGAATTCAAAGATCTTAAAGGCAGCTACAAACCCAACCCTGTGGGAGTGGTTGAGACAGAACCAAAATATAAAACACTGTAAATTCTAATTTTATCCATCCAGAGGAGTACAAAGTGGCAAGGAAGGACAGAGAAGATAAAGGAAGGGGGTATCAGCTGTCTTAATAAGGGAATCCATTAATCACAAGAAATATAAATAGATGAAGTCTCAGATAATATAAAATGGGGAAGATTATTGTGAGTAGGAAGTATAATATTACTTAGTTTATACCCTAAAGAACTGCAATTACCTAAAGCAGATGTGTACTGTGAACAATTAAGGAATGGTAAGGATAGTGAAGGAAGTAATGAGACACTCTCTTCTCTGAGATGGTAAATTACTGATATTAGAGTATTTCAAGTATAGGAAAATAAACTGAGAAAATGTGTCTTTTTGTATCCCCATCTGATCAGTCTCTGATCCAATCATTTTGCTTACTCTGGTGTCATTTGCAAAGCTCCTTACGACCTTCACTGTCGATTTCTGATACTATTAATACAAAGAGTATTGAGATTAACAACATTTCCGATGGTACCCCAGATAGGACATCATCCTCCTCAAGCATGGTTCCGTTTCCTACCACTCTGAACTTTCTACCATTTAAAAATTCTTTAATCCATCTTTCTATATTACCCTCCATGTTTTGTTTAGCTACTTTCTCTGGCTAAATCCCTTGGTTGTGAAATGCTTGTGTAAAATCAAGAAAAAAATATTCATTCTTTTTCCTTGGATCACATTTTCATACATGTCACTGTAATGAGCTAATACTTGGATTTGCAATCTTTTCCAAGCACAAATCCATGTTGCCTTCTTTGTGTTACTAATCTTAATCATATGGTTTAATGTCCTTTTATCACTTTTTTAAGATTTCTTTATTATGTGAGAGGTCAAGCTAACTACTCTATACTATTTAGGTAATAGCTTAGACCCTTCTTTGTGTCTTGATGTTACATATGCCAATTTTAAATGTATGAGAGGGTAGAGGGTTTTAAAGCTTAGAAGTGTAAGGAAAGAGACAGTTATCAATATAGCTCACCCTTAAGTTGCCAATGGTCACACAGCAATCATGTGACACAGCAGCTTGACAAGTGTTGATTAGTTCCCAGAAGCAAAAACCAAAGTAATACCTTTAGAAGATGGAAAATAAACCAATATTACAGTGTAGGGCAAGTGGATCAAGCATCATGTTCACCTAGGGAGAGCTGATAAGTGAGGCAACTTTCAAGTCAACTTTGTCAAGTACAGATGCAAAGCTAGAACAACCCAAGAATAAGAGCAGTACATCATATAAGGAGGGATCAATCCTTTGAGTAAACAGAGCAACTGTTTCAAAGAAAAGACATTTCAACATTCAAACATGACCCAGTTTGTCAGAGGCAGACTTAGCTATCTCCATAATGTGGGGTTTCCATGGTAGCATAGATGTTTCAGTAATACCAGATATGCTCAGTGAGTCAAGAGGTGGAATTAAAGACCCATCAAAGAAAAGAGGAAAGTTTTGAACAATTTTCGATAGACAGATGGGCAGAAACTAGGTCTTGGAGACTTTAAACTTAACTAGCTTTCATCTACCCCACTGAGATATTCTGTCCAAGTCTGAGTTTATTGAGGACATTGTGTCGAGATGAACAGAAGATCGACTGAGACAAGAAGGAGCAGACTTGATGGATGCTGGGTAATGCGGAGGTGAGTCATCAGCATATCAGTGCATTTGATTATCTGTATCTTTCTATATTTCCAATACCCATTCCCTTTGGGAACCCCTCAAGGGGGTGGCCACGGTAAAAGAGTCGCTATTACTGATGAGTGCCACTTCTTAGCCATTAGTGCCTTACCCCTAACAGGCCACTGGCAGAGAGCAACTCCAGTGCAGTGTTTTCAGAGGCTCCTACTTAATGTTCCTTCCTATTACTTCTACCTAATGTGTCTACCTACTATTCCTGCCTATTGTTACAACTCACTACTTATATATAATGCTCCTACCTAATGTACTACCTAAAGCCCTGTCTGACATTTCTACTTACTGCTTCTATCATTGTTCCAAAAGGCAGGACTAGCAAAAAGTGCTCACTGCAGGGAAATCTAAGCTGCAAAGAATGAATTGTGTGAGTTAACTGTTAAGCATTACTTGTGACGAGGAGAGATTGTATGTTTGTGGACAGAATACCAGTAGTCCACATGTGGAAGAGGCAAAAAGAAAAGATAGCTATCAGGGTCAAACGAGTACAAATTGACAACCATTGAAGTGCTGACTCACTACACAGCCATCACTAATGTTATTTGTAGAAGAAAGGAAATCATTGATTTAAAGGAAAAAAGGTGTAGGAGACAGGACAGAATCTCAAGGGACACAACCACTGATAGAGAAAGGGGGAGAGGCTGATCCAAGGAGACAGACTGACCAGACAGGAACCAAGATATTGAGGGAGCAAAGTGAAGAATAGAGGCAAAAAGAGGAGAACTAAGAGATGAGACCCAGATGCCACACCTGTCAAAAGCTTTGGATGTATCAAGGGCAACCATATATTTGCTGGGAATCCATCTGTTCCTGGAGCTGAATTTTAGCTGATCAATCACTTTAATAATATCATCTTCCAATAATTCAAAACCTCTTTGTCTTTCATATTTGTTTGCCATTTTCTATATTAGCAAGGCAGTGCCAAACAAAGAAATGAGCTCATTCACCCACATCCATATGTCATATGGATATCACTGTAACCACAACCCCCTAACCCTAACTAGGAACTCACAGACCATTCTGTGGTTTCCAATGGCTGCTTCATATGTCCTGGATCAGTTCACTGCCAACAGGTCAAGCCCTGTATACCTAATTGCTCTAATTCCCTCTATCTAGTGCATGCCTTTCACCTTCTTGCAAGTTAAGACCCAGAGCACTTGATACTTGTTTCACTCCATCCTTCCATCGACAATTTGGTCTTCCCCCCCTCTTTTCCACTCTACTTCTGAAATGTAAATCCTCTTTGCCACCCTCTCCTCACTCATTCTCTCCACATATCCAAACATCCTCTCCAGCTCTGTCAACCACACACTTTTTTTTATCACAATTCTCTCTCTTCCTCTATCTTCTTTATCACAATTCTCCCTTACTCTATCATTACTTACTTGATGAAACCTCCTCACTCCATATACTGCCTCAAACATTTCATATTTGACGCCTCTACCTTCTTCCATACATTCTCATCTACAGCTCATGCTTTGCATCCATACAACATCACCAGAACTACTATACCTTCAAACATATCAATTTTCTTACTCCCAGATAGTTAACTCTCTTTCTACACATTCCTCCATGCTCCTAAATCCTTCGTTCCCCTCACTCAACCTATGATTCTCCTTCACTTCCATGGTTTCATTTGCTGCCATGTCCACTCCCAGATATCTAAAACACTTCACTTCCTCCAATTTTTTCCCCATTCAAACTTGCTACCCAACTAAACTGTTTTTCTGCCTAATAACCTAGCTTTTATTCTATTTTCATAGCAACCAATATGGCAGAGACCACAGGCAAATAACATGCCCTAATCAAAGGCATCGTGGGTGAAAGAAAAGAGCAAAATAAAATGGAAGTAGAAACTAATCAAAGCTCTGCAAGTGTCTGCATACTTAACTCTTAAAGGAAGAAAGGTTATATGAAGAGGGAAAGACAATAAAAGGAAAAAAATTCCAAAGTTTAGCTGTTTGAGGGAAGAATGAATGCCGGTCTCCACGCAGAGGCTGTGGGATGCAACACCCAAATGCATGCCACAGGTCCAAATGTGTGAGGTGGGGATACATGCAGACAGTTCATGAGAATAATGATCAAAACTATAACTATAACACAAAGAGATAGCAAAACCACCATGGCATACAGAAAGGGAGGGTTGAAAAGATGTGATGCCAGGAAAATTAATCAGACAGAAGGCTTTACATTCCACTCTAGTTAAAAGAGAAAAGGAGGAGGAGCCAGCCCGGATGTGCGAGTAGTATTCCATACTTGGGCAGATAAAACACTTATTGATATGAAAAAGCTGTTCACAAGAAAATTGATTATGGCATTTATACAGTATTCCCACCTTCTGGGAAGCACTCTGTAATGTTGATTACATGGGGTTTCCAGGACAAGTTAGAGGATATGGTTATATCAAACATGTATATATCGTTACAGGGTTGAATTGTGGTGTTTTGAATTTGAACAAAGGTAAACAAATGAGAGAGACAATGGGAGAGACTGCATTTTAGCACTAATGAATTTTACATCGTTATTACTTCCCCCTCTGAAATGCTGCACAAGTCTGAAATGAGAGAGGAAATAAGATTAATACAAGGAAGAGAATGAGTATTAGAAGGAGGTGTAAGGGAAAGTGAGGTGAAGTATGTAAAGTGGAATCATCAGTATAAAGAGTCAAAAATAGAAAGATAATTTTTTCACAAAAGAAAGAGAACAGGTCATAGGAGAGAACACTCAGGAACACAACTATTGATAAGATAAGAGGGGAAGGTCACTCCAATGACGACTACAGCAAGGAAATGGCTAAAGAGGAAACTATGCATAAGAGAACAAAGTGAAGCAATGAAACTAAAGAGAACAAGTTTGGAATGCAAAGATTTGTGCCCCACCCTGTCAAATGCTTTAGAGATGTTGAGGGCTAAGACAAAAGTTTCACCAAAATCCCTGAGAGGATATGGGCCTCATATTCTGCTCAACAGACAAATAGCTTGAAATAAATGAATCACATAATTATGCACTAAGAAACTTGTATACCTTTATACATGATGCAGTATTTTCTTGAGTTCAAAAGCAAATCCAAACATGGGTATTAAAATGCAAATTCAAACTACATGTAAAAATCAAGATAAACCTTCACATTTTTGCATGATTCATATGCTATACACTTAGCAATGAAAGACTAACAATGAGAGACACGTACTTACCAAATTTACAGCTGCTATTGAAAAATTTCTTATCTTGAACATGTTTTTCTCTAGCATGAAATGAAGTTAAAAATGAGGAACATAAAGAGTTTTTGAGGAATAAGGAAAAAATCATAGAAAAAGAGAAAAATCAATAGGTGCTTCAAAGACTGCAAATGATATCACCCCTAAGTGACAGCATACGATTCTTTGAACCAAATTTATTACAGTTTAATAGGATACCTCTCCAAGAGCTCAGAACTGGGTGGTGCATAAGCTGTTATCAAAACCTCCACCAGAAAAGGAAAATGTGTTTGAAAGTAATATCCAGATTCAAGAAACTTAATGACTACCTAAAATTCCAGTTACCAGTGCCTATTTAATTTCTATTGGAAAGATTCTTGGAGTAAAAATATGAAACTGTATATCTTGAACTTGTGTAAAAAAAATGAAATCAGCATAATCATTAAAATCTACACATTTCATGAGTTGCTACTTGTTTACTTCACACCCCATCCTGTACTGAGATACTTAACGCCTTATCCAATCTAACTATAACCGACTTATTCCTAAGTAATCATGAATGGTAAACCATTCCCAATTAACAAAACTCCAACTATATCTAGTATCACAAAGGAACAATACATGACATTCACTTCCCACAGGACAAACATCAACAGAGAAGGCCATAAATAAATCAGACTTATCAATACCAGATTTTGACAAGAAAAGAATTCTTTGGTATCTTCTACTCCATCTTAAATTATGCTTCTCCTGCTAGGTATTCCACCCTGACAAAGCAAACATAACAGAGCTATATACCACACAAAACAGAGCACTCAGGACAATCATTCCATGTACAAGACCATTCCCATCCATACCATTCCAATGCCAATCACTAATTCAAAGTAAAAATAAAAAGCATACCCCTGCTTCTCACTTCAACATCACATACTTACAGATCCCCCTTCCCCAACAAATATGATACAGACAAAAGATATACACACCAAAAAGACCTTGACAAGCACTAAACAAATGCCTTCCTAACTCAGACTTAAACTCCATCCCACTTGGTAAACACTCCTCAGAAACTACATTCCTCAAGTATGCACGAGTTACCCTTTCTCATATGCATTTTGCACAGTACATAAGGTGTGATTTCTCCCCTCAGGAAAACTACACCCACTCCTCAACTGTCCCCAAAAAAGACAAAATATGACCCAACTTCTTTATCCGTGATCCCACCAGGTGGATATGGCTAACTTCCTGAGTGCTGCAGAAGCCCCAGAAAAGGGGATTCCAGGGCAAGAAGGTGAGATGAATTCCTTAAGCAACATGAAATTTAACTTTTCTCACACTGCTCACCTGGTTCGCTAAGACACATGCTCTGTTAGTAGCTTCAGCTTCAACTTCTTCTGGGCGACTCATCTCATGTCCCTCTGGCCCTGTGATACCCAGTGAGAGCATTTTCTTAGAATTCTGAAAAGAGGGAAAAATCTTATCATCCTTCTTTTGTATAATGTCTATGAACATGTTTCCTCAATTTTCACAAAAAAGACTGTACATATATAATTTCATAATCAAGTTATATTCCAGAACCTATCATTCTTATAATCAAGTTAACCAATTTCCAGTTACACTGATACTAAATCATAAAAAGACAAATCTAAGACACACGAAACTTTAAGCCTCTGAAAGTCTTAAGAGAAAACTTGTATTTACCTCCTTGATAATGTCACCATTTTCAGCATGCACCTGAGCTAAAGCACCGAGTTCCTTGCATGTTTTGAATGACTTCAGAAGGTCTTCATCTCCCAGCTGCCAAGTGTCTTTATATGCCATGAACATCTTAAATGAATTAATCCCATGCTGGTCAGTCAATTCCTCCATCTCTTCAGCAACCTGTATATCACATGAGATCAACAGAATATAGTCGGTGAGCTGCTAAGGACTCAAGGCACCACTTAAAAAAATTTTCCCATCCAGATAATGAAAATAAATATCCTATTTTCAGTTTCTGAAAACCACATGCTAAATCTGTATATCAAAATGTCCTTCAGTAATGCTTAAACATAGGCTGATGATCAGAAATTTAATTTAATTGAAGATATCAACAAAAGCAAGTGAAATGAGAGTTAAATGTCAGTAGAAAATAAATAATTTCTTAAGTCAAAAAGTCTACTAAGGGTTATTTACAAAGTCTGTCTGGTCAGCCCACATTGCCCTGCACCAAACACTTCATTTCTTCAATAACTGACTAAGTCAGTGAATTCATTTCTCTTAATTGCTAGCTACACATATATGATAATTAAGAGAAACAACTTTATAATCTCATTCATTACCTGATAAGGGATACATGGACCACCTAATTTCTTTAATGCATAAGTAATAATGACATTCAGCACTGTCTATTCCCTACCCTGGGTTTTGTATTGCATCCTGAAGCCTTAGCTTCCAGGAGAACAAAATGGAAAACGAAACAAAATAAAAAGAGACAGACTTTGTAACATGAAAAATAATATACTGTCTTATGAAAACTGTGTGATTCAACAAAGGTATATGACAATACATCTTTAGATGAAAAAATACGAGTAAGAATATGGGGACTTTGTGGCATAACTCAATCTCATTCTTTTTATCTATTTCATTTATTCATTTATTAGACTTGATCGCTGTTTACAGCATAAGTGAGGTAGCACCAGGAAACAGACGAAGAATGGTCTATCCACCCATATGCACATATACACATACACACATACATATATCAAAATATACACATATACATACACATACAGACATATACATATATAAACATGTTCATACTTGCCTTCATCCACTCCTGGTGCCATCCCACCCCACAGGAAACAGCGTGTACATACACACTATTTACAGTATGAGCACAGGGTGGACATTACAACTGCAGACTACAGTTACAGACTAATTGATTAACATAAAAATGCACAAGCATGACGATACATTAATGAAGTTAGTGGTTTAACATCATTTACATCTGTTCTAATCCCATTCCATGGAATAGGTTAAAATGAGGAAAAAATATATATATATGTCTACTTTGTTTATGGATGGAGTTGTTAGAGAGGTGAATGCAAGAGTTTTAGAGAGAGGGGCAAGTATGCAGTCTGTTGTGGATGAGAGGGCTTGGGAAGTGAGTCA
>JAUTXX010550628.1:0-19563 GCA_032273605.1 Panulirus laevicauda
GGCCACATTCGTTCACACTCAGTCTCTAGCTGTCATGTATAATGCACTGAAACCACAGCTCCCTTTCCACATCCAGGTCCCACAGACCTTTCCATGGTTTATCCTAGACATTACACATGCCCTGGTTCAGTCCACTGACAGCACGTCGACCCTGGTATACCACATCGTTCTAATTCACTCTGTTCCTTGCACACCTCTCACTCTCCTGTATATTCAGGGCCCCAATCACTCAAAATCTTTTTCACTCAATCCTTCCACCTCCAATTTGGTCTCCCACTTCTCCTTTTTCCCTCCACCTCTGAAAAATATATCCTCTTTGTCAATCTTTCCTTACTTATTCTCTCCATATGTTCAAACCATTTTAACACACCCTCTTCTGCTCTCTCAACCACACACTTTTTATTTCCACACATCTCTCTCATCCTTTCATGATTCATGACTGGAGTAAGCTATTATGCAACTATGAATGCATAAAGTATACTGAAATTTAAGAAGCTGGATGGTAACAGATTGGTTTGAATTGGGCCTTGTGATATAGAGGTCCTTCTACCTACTGTACAATTAGTTTATTAAACTTGCTTACCTCATGCTTCTTCTCTCCCTTCCTGAGTTAGTATCATACAGAACACTGGAAAGAGTACTTTTATTTTCATAACTGACATATTGGGAGAAACAGGGAAAAATTTTATGGGCCCATTGTTGCAGCTATGCTGATATTATATGCAGGAGCCATATCTTTAGACTATGATGTCTAATTTCATTCCTTACCTTTCTTGGCTTCCAGTTTCTATATGATTTGTAATCAAGAGCATTATAATAAAATTCATGTTACATGAATATCTATATCAAATACAAAGATTCTTAATAGAATCGCAGTATGATGAAGTCAACTAAATAAACAATATGAAGTTTGACATAAATGTATGTTTTACTTGTTTTATAGTTTCCATCCCCTTACTAACTTGAGGTTATTTCTTCCACCATGTCCTTTCTGCTGGTCAGGTAATGTCTTGCACAATCTCAATGATTTTTTGCAGCAGCTTGTCTCCGTTTGTTGGTGAGGTAGATAATCCAGAAGATGGCAACAACATTGGCAAACAGTGAGCGGTACTGTGAATAGACAGTGTGTTCAGTAAAGAAACCCTGCTGAAACTATTTTCCATAATTATAGTGGCCCTGAATAATAAATCTAAACGGTGAAAAATGGAATAGAAGATCAGTAAGAGACATTAAATAAAACACAAAATGTGGAGTTGATTGGCATGAGTAATTCTGTGCCAATCATCTTGCTCTGTAAATATAGTTTGACTAAATAATTAGATCCATGATACCTTATACGGTGAATCTATACAAATTAAAGTAACATCTAAGAATGTATCAAGGAATAGTAAATGCAACACTTAAGCATAAATTTCAAACTGCTTTACAGATACAACAAATGTAAAAATACGAGCACAGTACATAAAGATTAATTTTGAATTGTTTAGCCCTCTTTTAACATGTATGGGCTCAAACACACTGTTTTACATGCCTACAACCCACAACAACATTTCATTTCATTATTCTAACTTAGTTTTCAGCATGAATGACATCTGCCATGCTCTTACAGAAATGGAGATCTTTTTCTCATACTTCATTGCTGTTTCTCACATTAGCAAGATAGTGTTAGGAAAAATGAAGAGACTGCATTCACCCACATTTCTGTGGTTTCCCTCAGCTGCTTCTTATGCCCTGGTTCAATTCACTGACAGCAAATCGTCCCTTATACACCACATCACATGGAGTCTTGAATGATTATATTAATGTACATATGGTTATATCAATTCATTTTGTGCACTGATTATGGTACTGTCATAACATAAAAGTAAACAAGGTCATACATATAGTAAGGGTATGTGACATTTCATCTATAGCTGAGTTATGTTTCTGTAACCTATAGAACCTAGGGCCTAAGAGTGTTATGGGACTGCTGAATTGACCTAACATCCAGCTTAATTATGAGACAGTTGAGCTGGCATGCTGGATTGCTTGGTTATCGGGCTGTTGGGTGGCTTGGAAGATAGCTAATTTATAAAACTGATAAGCTGACATGCCAAATGGCTGGGTCAAGAGAATTTTGAGCTGGCCTGACAGATAGCTGGGATAAAGAACTATTGAGCTGACATGTCTGACTGCTGGTCTATGGGACAGCTGAGCTGGCATGCCAGATAGATGACCATCCTCACAATACCCTCGATCTTCATTGAACTACATCTTTACATCTTCATCTTTACTTTTATGTTTACTACATCCTCATCATCACTGTACTCTTATGTTCAATATGCTTAATTCTACTGCAATTCTATCTTAATTACAACTTCATCTTCACTACATCTTCACAATACCCTCATCATCTTTATAATGATTCAAGGCCAGCTGAAACTTTTACAAACATGCACAATACCATTATTAATACTGCATATAGATAACATAAATATATTTCCTACAGTTTCCACAATAGATATCAGATTAATATTCAAAGCCTTTTTTTCATGAAGATGGAAACTTTGATATCAGGGTCACATCACATTCTGTCCTGTAACATATTAGATTTGGATGTGACAACACCTGGACCTCGGTTGTCAGGTTCCTAAGTACACATCCACCCCGATTCTTATGCTGAACATCTCCATCCTTTCTTATCACTGGATGCATAGGACATAAGCGTGGAACCATTACTTGGTAGCAACAACAATCAAAATCTTATTGTACAGATGTTACTACTGCACAATAATTCATTTCTATATCTGATTAATGTTCTAGAAGTTTTCAGAAGTTAACTCTAGAACCTTGTAATGCTGATGAAAGGAGGTGATGTCAGAAAATAATCCATGCATATTATATGTACAATTGCCAGGAGGACAGCATACACATAAAGGATGGGAGTGAAACATCAATCAAAAGAAAAATAACCAAAGATAACACACTGTTTTCAAGCTCTGTTAATTACTTACAGACCAATTTGTCTTTGACTTTACCACATGACTAATATATGTAGTCTTAACCATGCTTCTCCTGTATAGGTTAAGAAATGTAAAGAATGGGCACTGTTTCACTTCTGTAGTTTACATGAATGATAGATTATCTAAATTCAAAATGAATTCCAGTGGCTGACAAAAGTATACATTTATTAAGAAAGTATAATGCATATTAATTACCATAAAAGCAAATAGATTTTCCTCTAGATCAAATTTCATTTCAACTGATAATAAGACATGAAGTGTATACAAAATACATAATGATTTATCAACCTTGAAATGACACAAATCGGATAATACTATTAAATGTCAAAGAACAAAAGCTATGAAACTTTTGTTCCAATCTAAACATTTACTTCAAATTCTATTATCTCTGCACTGTCCATATGTCTGTGATATCCATTATTTGAAAGAGTTTATGCCTTCCAAATGTTAAAAGACACACTTACCTAACCCATAACCAGAGCATCATCTCTGGATAACTGTTAGAGAGACAAAGTGCCTGCTGGCAAATATTAAAACAATCTAAATGAATGGATGAAGAAATGTTCAGCAAGCAATTCTTAATATGTATTAGATAAAAAGTAGGATATTCCTCTTTAGACTGATCACTGAACTTTAAGAACCACAAAAGACTAAAAGAGAAGGTCCAAAGGAAGGCAAGAAAGATGGTATCTGAAATGAGACAACTGAGTTACATACATTGAGAGGTTAGAAGCCATAAATTTGCCCAACAGGAAAAGGAAAGAATAAGCAGAAATATGATCACAACCTTCAAGACTAAACCAATCTGGGGATGTTTATAATGGAAATTTTTTTGAAAGATGGCCATAAAAGACTAAGCAAGAAGCATCAGAAGAGACATATAAAAAGTATATTCATATCATTAGAGAATGAATGGAATAAGCCAAGTGATGAAGCTGAAAATGCCAGCAGTACTCATTAGTTTAAAAAACTGTATGACAGTGGAGAAAAAAAAATGGGGCCCCACATATGCAGAACTCCCACCCTATAATATGTGAATAGGTAACAAAAGAACATGTCACAGAAAATAAATACCTGCTGTGGGATGTAGTTGATATTAATATATTGAACTGGAGTCCATACTTTCCAGTTCATCTTGAGGGCTGTCCAATATTTCAGTCGAACTTCTCCCATGCAGGTACGATGACTCTTGCCCTATAAAACGGGGAAAACATTTATTTTGTTAGTTATGATATTCACCACTGACTGAACTAGGAGTCCCAAGTCCACTAATCTATTTCAAAGATGAATATATTAGTCCTTTCAGGACTGCACCCAAACTTGTATGGTTTATGGGACAGGAATTGTAGTCATACTTGTATGGGTTGCCTCAACCCACTTGCATTCAAACTGTAGGGCACACTTTAATTGCGAATGGGGGTGCTTTATATCACAAGCAACTGTAACTATCACTAGAAAAAAATCTTAAGAGTGTCAGTTACCCATGCACAATGGGGTACTATGCCTTACCCTGTGGGCAATCTAGTCATATTCATATGGGTTAGCTTTTCCTGCCATCATTTAAATTGGAAAGCATATTTTACTGGTTTGTAGAGATACATTATGTTACAGCAACTACAATTAGCACCAGAAAGAATCCTAGTGTATTTCAGCTGCCCATATAATGTGAAGGGGGAAGGTATGGCCCTGGCATGCATACACGGTACACCCTACCACCCATTAGTGATAGTCATTAGGGCATGAATTATGATGATTTGAAATATATCAATCTGTTAGCACTGGAAAAAGTTCTTTGTGTATCAGTAGTCCGTTGGTGGTGGCACAGAAGTGATAAAGAAGAATGAGTTAACAAAAGCCAACAAACACATGATGAGCCAAGCATGCATGGCATACAAAATTTAAAGGTCTGTACAATAACAAATCTGGATAATTTACTAGATATCTATTTTAACTTTTCTTGATGTTTTATTACCTGACAGGATCAAAATATTCATCTGAATTCTTAACACACTTGTCTTGGAGATTCCCCTAAATTTTCCTGAGAGGGTTAAAGAATCCTCATCATAACAGTCACAGAGATACTTCATTGTTTAACTTCTCCAAATTTTTACCCTCACCTCAGAGGTATACTGGTTATAGAGGAGCTAATGTGCTGATTTGTAGATGTTTCAGTACAATGTAATAAAATGTGTGGGAGTAGGGCCTAAGAGTCAAATGAGTTGCCACAGTGCATGTTTTATTGTTTATTATTGGTAATGTTTTGTCCTGAGTAATCGATCTTTTCTTGCTATAATCAATATGATTCATCAATAATTCATTCATAATATCAAAACTCATTTCAAAAGTCTGCAAAATCACCAGTCACAAAATTACCAGTCACAACAGTCATACTCAGTATTCTTGAGGTCAAGCAGGTGCCAGGAGCACTTTACCTGGGAAGTCTTTGGCATGGCTGGTAGACAATTACTTGTAAGGAGAACCTATGCACCACTACCTCTACCACCACTCATACTAGGCATGCAGCTTTGAACTAGAGGCACTGAATTCATTGCATAAATGTCTGTCTAAAGTAGTCACTCTGCTTACATAAATATCTGCCTGGAAGAGTTAAGAAGTTCATACAAGTAATATCACTTCATCCATCCTAATTTCCATATAAGAAAGGCTAATCTTTTTTATCTAGAAATGGTGGAAAAAAGAAAGATGTTTCAATAAATGTAAGCAATATTCAAGACAAAGAAAAAGAAAAAAGTGAGGTAAGTGGAAGAAGAAGTGGAGACAAAGAATCAGGTGTAATTATGACACCATTATGAGGGCTTGTACCATTTGATATGAATATAAAATCATTCCCATAAGATTAGATATAGAACATCCTCTGTGATGCTGTAAATTACTGTACTTATCACTTGATATATTTGGGAACAATACTAAATAGTAATGAGGAGAAATTCTAGACTGCAATTTATAGTTTAATGAAACAAAGGAAAAGACAGCCTTATTACACACATCAGAAAGTGTTATATATAAACTCACATAAACCAAACTAAAATAATTTTCCACTAACCTCAAGTTTCGAGAGTAAATACAAAGACAGGAGGAGTAGTAGAGGAGCAAAAAGGAGCCTGTCTAACAAAAGGCGCTTAAAGGCTGCTCCCCACACTGATGCTGGTACCACTTTGTCCAGCATTTTGTAGAAGTGATGGGCCAGTGGTCCAGTCACAACAAACCTAGTTCACAAAATTACACTGTATGACATACATGAGAGTTGCTTTTAATTTTGTATGACCATAATATAATAATATAACTTATACTGAAAAAAATCTGGAACTCTCATCATTCTCTATCACTGCATTTACACTGTCATATGGAACTAAGATAGAGATTCTACATATCTCTATGTCTATCCATATGCATATAATATTCCAAATTCAAAGAACATGGCACATGCAAAATCCCTCTTTACTATGGCTGGTTATGGACCATTAAATGATTTCAAGTATATAAAATCCACCAATGAATCTTAAAGTATTTGCTAAAGATCTTGAATGCTGACTGAAAGTCATCCAATTGAAAAATTTGTCAATTCTGTAAGAAATAAAAATATATTTGAAAAAAAGAGAGGTTGTTTCAAAAGCACATAAAGAAAGCAATAAATACATAAGCAAAAAAGGACAGAAAGCACAAAACACACAAAGCAGCAAAGGATAGAGAAATAAGATATAACAGTGCCAAAAGAATATGAAAATAAGTGGCTGGCAATTAAGTGAAGCAATATTGTGAACTATACTAATGGAAAAAAGCTATCATCAGATAAAAGGGCTACTATTACTATTCCCTATGGAGTATGCCTCCTGGCTTTTGAATGTTAAATGACAGTTTCTCCCATAGGTAAAGGGAGAGTCTGTTTGCATTTGTAATCAGGTGGTACCATGCTCATCAGGCACATGAGTCCTATTTCTCTCTGTGAAACCATTTCTTCCCATATAAAGAGCCTCCATTCATTATTCAACTGAATGCAGATAAATGGAGGCTTGAATGGGATCATTTCTGACCTTGTTCAAGGATCTGGGTGGGTGGATCCAAATCTAGAGATAATTGAGCTCAAAGGTCTCTTACTATCCTCTTATTCATTTTATCTAGTTAATACTGGTAAATCTTTACGAAACATTTAAAAAAAATCTTGTTTATAGCTGTGCCTCTTAGTAACTGGGCCCTGTAACATGCATTTGTTAAGATTCTATCATACATATATATTCTCCCTGATGGAGACTGTTTCCAATGAATTTAAGCAGTAAGGATTAGAATCCCTCAAGCCTTGAGTCTTCATGAGTGATGAATCATTCCAGGTGAATGTGGATGTTTTAAATACGGTACCCATACATAATAAGCATGATGGACTGTAGATACTGTCTTGCCCAGCAGGTTGTATTTCTTAGTGGCATCTATAGGCATCAACTACTTTAACAATTAACTCATATATGGAAAGTAAAAAAAAATCCTGAGGGACAAGCCTGACAATCATTAGTGATAAACAAGCAAGGTTCATCCCAAGGAATGAGCTTCCAAGACATCAATTCTCTCATAGGTGTTTAACAAATAAGTTTAACTCTGTTAATAGCTAAAGTTCAGTACTAAGAATGTATAACTGATCACACAATATATAAATCTTCTCTGAATACCACTTTAAATCCAGACTTACCCAAAAGATGCATATCTTGCAATACTAAACAAACTTATGGAAGGTTGTTTTGTTATAAGCTGACCCAGGAAATCGCCAAGAGCTCCTGTAAATGCACTGCAAAGAAATGAAAGTAAAAGACTTATTAGGCATAGTTGATGGTCACCCTACTTCCTCCAAGTTTTTGCCATATTGCAACTAACCTCTCTCTCTCTGCACTGCTAAATCTTATAGCTTGCTTTCACTTCCAGTTATTCACAACTTTCTCCTTTCACACTCTCTTAAGTTTAAGTAGCATCAGGAAAGAGCTTCAAATACTGAATGCAGGAATAACAGTTAGAACTTGTCAAAATACGGATTTTAATTTTTTATATCAAATTTCTCCTACTTTAGAAAGGGTGCATCAAGAACAAATTCATAAAAATTAATGTATAATAACTTAATATAACTGATTAAAGATTACGATACCTTGTACAAGCTTTGGTGAGCAATGGCTGGGCAAAGAGGCATCCATTGTAGGAGTGTACACCTTTTTCAAGAATGGATAGAACCACCATTGTGAACAGTTACACTGTAATATGAAATAATTTGAATGTCACTCTAATCAAACAAGTTATATTTAAATAATGCAACAAATTTAATGATACATTAAGCACTACTGCCCCAGGGATAATGAAAATAAATGATCATTTAAAAACTGCTACAAATCTACTGTATTACCTTGATAAAAACAAGATTCGTAACCTTTACTAATGTGGGGCCCCACTTCACATATAAATTATTTCACCTAGGGTTTTGGATTCTCTATTTGCATTTTCATTTACATCCTCTTAAGGGTATGTGCGTTCAGCCCACATGGAGAGTAATGAACATTACCCATTAGTGGCAAAGGTAAGGATATCATCATGTTATGTGCAAAGTAGTATTGAAGAAAAGTTGCACAAACTATAGAAATTGGAAACTTCTAAATTTGGGGAAATGTGGTTTTAACAATGAATAAGGTGAAGTTGCAAGGAGACACTACTGAGTCAGAGAAGAAAAGAAGACTGAAGAACTTGAAAAGAGCATATTACAACAAAAAGAGTGCAAAAGATTTTGACGTATTATTTGACAGTATGTTGGTAAGAATGTAACCATGTGAATAACAGCAGATGATAAAGCAAGGGAAATAGGATATAACAGACACCTGAGGAAGACTGCAAAATACACTCTGAATGAATAAAACATGACAATATTCAATGAAAATATCTATGTAAATTGATAAACAACAGTAAAAAAGATAGAGCCAAGTCCTTAAGTCCTTAACTACTCCAGATATGATGTGCTAACAAAGCAGTATCAGGAAAATGGATGTAGTTGGTATGAGTTACATTAAGAGGAATGAGGAACTGGACATCAGTAAAATATAAAGATCATCTTGTAATGTAGTAAGGATGCATGTTTTGTCAAAATATTGTAAATCATAATGTAATTTTCAGATGCAGTTGCATGAACTGTAGTCTTATAGCCATACACATGTACCATAGGTTTCACTTAAATGGTAATCATGCACATCACAGTTTACAATAAAGTGTAAGTTTCATTTATCTGCTTTAGGCAGATGTCATTTCTTTTCTCAGAATACCTACTGGTATTTCATTGCAGAGACAAGCAAAGCCCACCATAATCTTATAACTAAAGATGAAGTGCATAGGCTCAGGTACAGGAGCTGTGTTGTTCTTAACAGTTACATATGATAACCAAAGGGAATAAATACCACAGGTAAAACCTTTACTGATGACATATGGGGTTTGAGAAGTATGTCTCATATCCAAGACGATATTAAAGAAATATTTTGATACAGTGTTTGGTAAATAAGATCAATATATCACAAAGCAATGTACAACAATTAGAAAATATCAAATAACTAGAGAATGGATTAGGAAGTAAAAAGAAATCCATAATGAGGAACACCTGGACATTCTTTCATTAAGTAAATCGTATTAATGGCCAAGATTATATCATGAGTGTTCAAAAATAGTTATTTGATGCAAGTTTTAAGATGTATAAATGCAGTAAGACAATACCATGGAACTGTCCTGGGATAAAGGCCTTCGAGAATATTTCTGAGAAAGTTATAACGTAAATTAGAAGAGGTCATCCTAATGAGTCTTTACCTCCTGTTAACACACAAGGCAGACAGTTTATGAAGGTACAATAATAGTTTAAATCAGCTAGAATGCTTCTAGATAATACATTACATTTGGAAAATGCTTCAAAAAGTCGGTCTACATACCTTAGATAATTATACAAATAAACTAGAATGTTAAGAACTGCAGGTCCTTCGATATAGCATTTCAGATCCTGTGGTTCATTCATTATTCAGCAGGGAAATTTCCTGTAATGCAAATTAACTAAAGTTTCAATACTTGTTAAGAAAATTCAGTTTCAATACCTGGTAAAGAAAATTCAGTTTCAATACCTGGTAAAGAAAATTCATTATTCAAGAAATTTCCCGCTTTTGACTCCACAAAAATCAGGTCACATTATGTAACGACAGAGTGAGAAAATTGAGGAAAGCAATATTAATAAGCTGTTCAAGACATTAGAGAAATTGTAAAATAAATCAATCTAATATTCAGAAGAAATGAACAAGAAGGTTAACAACGGCAACACCATCTATTTATATCATAAATGTAATCTACAAGAGAACGAAGATTTTCCGCTTTACCAACCATTGATGACATTTGGTTATTGTTTTCCACTGGAAGACCAATACCTGGGATGACAATCAATATTACAACTGTATTATGGAAGAAAGTGATGAAACTATACCAACCTGTTGCGTACCTTCTGCTCACAGTTTAAGTCTCTCAGAATATTATCTATTCAAGGTCATGGTGTTACCTGTTCCTCATTTTCACGTTTGAAGTAATATTAGTACACAACTTTTAATTCTAACAGACATGGTTTTTGATAAGCAATAATTTTCTTTTGTTAGAGGCATGTTCATAATAAAAAGATTATTTTGGCCATCTGTGTAGGTGACAAGCTAGGAGGACCTCATTTTGTGTAAGGTAAATCAAATGAATATTGAGGAAATATCTAATTAACTTAAGTTATTAACAAGGCCGTAACTGAACAATTTGTTAAAAAGGTGACTATTTCTCTTATTCCTCGTTTCTTCGAATTGCCATTTTATGGTCAATACAATGGAAATGAATAAATGTAACCAAAATATATATTTTTCCCTGACAGGTTAAACTTTATAACAAAGCTACAGTCTCTGTAATGTCTTTAATAACGTGCAGTCAATTAGAATAAAAAATACAAGATTGGTGAACTCGTTTCTTTTAAAGGTCGCCTTGATGACTGATATAATTACTTGTATAAGAAATATGATCTTTGCATATATGAAATGATAAAATTCTTAATTTCTACTGTGTTATACATAATAATTCATGATATGATTATTCCTAAGTATGTTCAAATGACAATTTTTAGGTTTATAAGAGTACCAGCTTATCCTAGTTATTTAAAGACATTTTGCTCTGTTCCTACCTTTGTTTAATCTTTCCTTTCATTCAGACTTATGATTAAAAAGTGCTTCGAAATTTCCATCACTTACTTTGTTAACGAATACGTGTGAATAAATGATAATCGTAAGGATGTCTATAACAAGTCCGAATGTTCCAATAATGTCTCCGGTTGAAGGAAAACAAATGGAGGACTTCTAACGATGGTGCTTATGAACCTGTAAAAGCGGGTAGGAAGAGGTGAAATACATTATTCTCCCTCGTGCTGGATTTGTCTGGTAAGTTGATACTTGATTGATGCAAGTGTACAATGAAAGTCTGACCTCTTTCCGAGTCCTAGGAAGACAAAATGGGAAGAAATGCGATAGGGAATGGAGCTGCGGATGATTGTGGTTACTCACGGATATGTTCATTAATGTATGTAATGATCGTGTTTCAGAATGGCATTGATAGGTAAACAAAGGGTAAAAGTCAATATATATTTTTATTAAACTGATTCCAGGTGTAGTAAAGCATCAGGCTGAAGTCTTACACTGTCATTGCACCAATCGGGTCAGTCCGCCGCTGAGGTCAGTAGGATAGCTGCTGGGGCGTGACCACTCCTATATAATACCTTCATATGACGCAAACTGTTGTAATAATTTAATAACACATATTCCACTTTGGGAGTGTAAGGACGAAAGAAGGAGTTAGAGGTGTTTACACATTTGTTGAGTCTGAGTGTCACTCCCTTAATGTTACTAGTTGAGATATCTTTAATATTCCAGTTTAGTGTCACATCTGTGGTCTAGGGAAGGTTAAAGTACGTTGAATTTAAACATTGTGTTATGTATAACATGTTTCGTTGTGAGTTCTCTCAACTTCATGGCCTTATACACTTTATAGGGAACTTGACCTTGTAGGAGTTATGCTAATCTTTCATAGTGCAATTCCAGAATCATGCAGTATCTAATAATGCACACAACATTGTCATTGCATTGTAGGGCATCAGATGAATTATCAGTTTACCTTGGAAAGTAACCTCGGATATTGAGTAATTTGTATAGGATAATAGTGTAAATATTGGGATGATTTGAATTTATGTTTTATTCGAGTTAATGTATTAATGATGTTATGAATTCCAAGGAAAAGTTTGGGTTAATATTAATGTAAATTCAGCCTTCATGAATAAATACCATAACTTTTGAAGACAGTACCTGAACTCGTAATCTGCTGAGATTTATTTTTTAAATTTGAATAATTCAAAGAAAATACTTAACAAAGTAATGACAGTACTCTGCCAGCTATGGGTGAGTGCAGCAAACAGATAATAGATCAAGTGATCTTTCCAACTGACACCCAGCTTCTTCACAAGTAGCCATTCCATGCAGTTCCCATTTGCAGACTATGATAATGTGGTATATATTTGCTATAAATCTTATTTGCTGGGGGATGTTAGGTAAGGTTCATTGATACTGTTGGTTTGTACCTGTAACCTACTTTGATTTATCCCTCATTTTTCTTGATATAATTTTTGCCATTATTAGTTTAGTTAACACATCATCATCTCACAAACTTATTGAGGACAACTCTCGTTGTCACATGACAGTAAAACTCTTCTTGCTGTAGCCTACAGAAATATCATCTGTTGTTAGGAAGGCACAGGAAAAGGTTTGCTCTTCTCAGTACTCCCACTAACATCAATATTGGCTTGTGACTGTTGAGCTGCATAGTGACACTAGGGAAAACATGTTGATTTTTGATGACCTCGAGTGATGAGGATGAACTCTTATCCCATCCATCCCTCACTTAGCATTAGAGTAGGCCATTAAAAAAGCATTTATGTAATTGTTTTTTACATCTTATAGATTCTCTTTTGATAACATCCCTTTAGGTCATGAGTATCAGAGCTTTATCATCACAGTTAGTATTTGATTTACAGTTTTATTTTGCTGCTTCATTTGACCACAGGTTGTCAATATGTCTTTGAAAGGCTGATCCACTTGGAGTATTGACTATGTCCGGGGACAGGTTATTTCAGAGGTATAGACTTGTGTGTACTTAAGAAAATTTCAGGGCAGTAAGCTATTGATGCACTGAATATTTTATGTTGGTGATTCCATAATAGCTATGATTTCTGTTATTTTTTGGCAAGCTTTGTCTCATTTGCATCTTATATCCCAGTCACAACATTTTAACCACATCACTTCCCAAGCTACCTTGTAGCTAAAATCTTTGAAACTGCATATAAGTAATCTTTAAATATTTTCAGTGTTGTAATAGCTGTTACTCTATCATTGCTGAACAAATTGCACAATTTCCTAATCTACTTACAATGCATAGCTAAACAGGTGATTTTCCCATTTTGGCGGCTAGGGAAGGTTAGGTGAGTTTTTCATGGATTTTGTTGGTTTCTATAAGTTTTTCACATAATTGACGTGAATTTACCCTACATTTTCCATGATCCTTGTACCCTCTCTGCTTCTTTTAAGTGTAAAATGTCCAGTGATATACATTTCTTTAAGATATGACTATTGTGTCCCAAAAGATATTTTACCTAAAGAAAGTTACTGTATATTTTAAACAGAGTGGCTTTCATATACGGAGGTTTATTTATGATGTTTTCTTGGAAAAATTCTTTTGATGAAAAAACTAAAATAAAGTAGGGTAGTATATGAAAGACAATCCCTACAATCCTGCAGAAATGAAAAGAGGAAGTTTTCTCTGATGATGTAACAAATGCATGAATTATTTATGTGTGGTGTATAAGCAGTATGGATTTATTCTTAAGATTTAAGTATAGTTCATTAAAGATTTTTAAGAGTTAGACAGGAGTTCAGATTAGGGATTGTTTTTCAATGTAAAGTACTGTTGCAGGTTAACTGGCCATGTTAGCACCTCTATGTGCAGCCAGTGGTGTAGAGTGTCGTGGAGTTCCAGTATATGTGTTACTGCAACCCCACCTGCTGCTTCCTCCACCTCCTCCCCTCTTGGCTACATAAGGTAAGTTTTTAAAACCTATCCTCCTCTCCTGTATTAATCAGGCAGTGTGAGGAACAAATTAACAGTGGCTTAATTTGAACACATTTGATCTCAAACTGTTATGTATAGTGTTGCCAAAATCAAAGCCTACCATCCATGGCCATGCATCACAAGCTTCTCAGAGGTTACCTTGACCTTATCATATGTCCTGGTTTAGCTCATTTGAAAGCAAATCACCCATCATTGATCACAGTGATCCAGTTTGTTTCTTCCACCATATGTCTTTAATCCACCTGAATGTGCGCAGGTACCTCAATGCCTCCTTCACTCCATTCTATCATCTCTTGAGTCCTCTCTTCCTCCTCCTTATTCCAGCCACTTTTGACATTTATCAAATGCTTATACTCATCTTTTTATTGCTTTTCCTCACCATATGTCTATTATTACAGCACCTCCTGGTTGGTCCTTTCTGTCAGACTGCACATAATTCCCTGCCTGTCTCTAATGCTGTCATTTCTTACATGATCAACCTGCATCACACCACATATCGTCCTCAGGCATTTAATTTCCAACTCATCCATCAGCCTTTCAAAGACATTTGAGACTCAAGATACATCCGTACAAAATTGCCAGGATGTCTTTGCCTTTAAACATCCTGTATTTGCCCTTGTAGACACTGACCTTTCTTTTCATGTGCTCCTAAGTAAATCCAGGTTTCTCCCAGACACCAAAAGCAATCCATTTCCTCCATTTCCTTGCCATTCAAACTGACTCTCAAGCCATATTTTCATGTCGACCCTGCTGCATTAAATTACCTTAGATTTGTTCAAATTTATTCTCAGCTTTCTTCACAAACTCCCAAACACTGACCAGCTTTTGGAGTTTCTGAAGCCTGCCACCAGAGCCATGTGTTTTGCTAGCGGGAACTAGATGGTTATTTTATGCATCATGGTCAGCATTGCTAATTGCTACACCTTGAATGCCCATTAGGTGTGATGTAACAAGTATGAGACCAAGAGCAATCAAGCCATGATGGAATGAGAGAGAGAGAGAGAGAGAGAGAGAGAGAGAGAGAGAGAGAGAGAGAGAGAGAGAGAGAGAGAGATACAGCAGGAGGAACTTAGGATGTCACTTCATCCAAGATAACCATCACTATTTGTTCAGCACAGCTGAAAGCATTCTGGTCATTGGAGTAGTATTGGCCACAAGGAAGGTCTATAATAGCTGTGCATGGATGACCACTTTGCTTCCCTGGAGAGCCAGAATTAGCTTTTTGATAGGAGTACTCAGTTGGAAGTGATAAGTGGTGATAAGTGATAAGATTAATGTTGGGAGGCCCAGTAGGATCAAAGCCATTCCCACCACTTTTGTATCTTAATTGCTGGGATAATGTATTTTTTTTAAGTTGAAGGCTCCAGTCATGGACAAAAGTCCACATCAAGGTTGGGCCTTAAGTGAAATGTAGAGAGTATTATGAAAGGAAAGGGAGAGTATTTGAATTTTGGAGGAGGCAAAAAACCTGTATTTAAAAATGTGCCAAGTCATAGTTATTAGGAAAGACATGAAAAGGTAGAGTCCCAAAGCTTCAGCATGTAAGAAAAAAAATCATATCTCAAACTGATAGGATATCATGCATAAGGTTTGTCAGGTGTGATACACCAGCACTGGCTAGTTTGTCAGGTGTGATACACCAGCACTGGCTAGTTTGTCAGGTGTGATACACCAGCACTGGCTAGAGTTTGGAATTTCTTGCTATGTTTGCAAACACTAGTATGGTGAGATGATTCTTTGCAGTCTGGAACTTAGCTATTTACTTCAGAAATTAAAGTCGGGCTAAACTAAGGTATTGACTTTTATGAAAAATGAAGTGTAACTAGGCTTCCTTTCCCCAAATGAAATGGTTTCATTTTAAAAAAAAGACTGCTTTCTCATTGGTGTAATAACTGCAAGGCTTCCTGTCCCAAAAGAAAATAGTTTCATAAAAGAAAAGAAAAGACTGCTTCCTCATTGATGTTTTAACTGCAAGGGAGCTCCAAGGCCTCATCTTTCCAGCAGGGGCAGACATACTAGTACACCTAGATTTGTTTTATTTTGTACGTATGCCATATGTTCCCAGAGCATACAAGTCTCTTCAGAAAAGTATGTGTGCTAGCCATGAATTTGCTCGGGATTGTGTTTTCTTTCTGAAAGTGAACTTGCTGACGACCATGAACGCTATTGCAATGGTTGAATTTTTAGAATTATGCTGTATAGAGAGGCTCTGCAAGAGAAAACTTAAATAGAAGTAAAGGTATGTTGAATACATAAAGTATCTTTAGTTTCTTGTGATTAAAAGTTTTGTCTTTTTTATTCTAGTGTAGATAAGTTTATTATGAATAGTTGTACTTATTGCAGGTGCTAGTGGTAGTGTGTGGGAGAGGTGTGACAAGGTGAAGAGAAAGGGGTGAGGAACAAACAGCAACACTGGGAAGGGGACGCTATCCCTGCTCCTGGTCGGGCAGCACAAATAATAGCAGGATGTCAAAACCACCATCAGACAAACTGCCAACGTTTAAACTGGTAGTTGTTGGGGATGGTGGTGTAGGCAAATCTGCACTCACAATACAGTTTTTCCAACGACTGTTTGTCACTGATTATGATCCTACCATAGAAGACTCTTACATCCAACACACTGAAGTAGATGCTCAATGGTGTATTCTTGATGGTAAGTATATTGGTTTTTAATAGTATTTCTTCATTTCCTGTTCAGTCCATGTCTCTGAGACCACAGACTAACAGTGTTTTAACTGCCAGAATAATAGTATGTTTTTTTATACCTAGTTAACTCTCCCACTGTAGTGAGTTAGCATCTATAATTTGTGAACAGTGGCTGTGCCAGCACACGTTAGCAAGGTAGCAGCAGTTACTTACGAACAGTAGCCTTACTTACATAGCATTGCTAGTATTGAATGGAGTATAGGAACAACTGAATGTTTTTAGCAACTAAGATACATATGTAGGAAACAGGCAAGCATGTCATTCTTGCTGGCTATTAGCATCCAAGAACCTCATTATAATGTTCACCATGGTTGCCTTTTGAATTATTAGTTCATTTTATTGATTGGAGATAAAAAGACACAAATTTCCTTTTTTTATAACCATAAAGTGAATAGGGTAGGGGTCGTTTAGCATTATTGGATGGTATGTTGACTGATAGGCTTGTAAAGGAAAGGTTGTTTGATAGCAGTGATTGGTAGGATTAGGGAGTTAATATTAATTAAAGAGAAAAGGTAGGTTTATGGGTGGTATCTGGAAAAAGTAGTGCAAGTGATTGGGAGACAAAAGAGGACACAACAGGAGGTTGAGGGAAAGGTATGGGAGTGAATAAGAGGGCATATCAGAAATGGCATGAAAAAATATTGAAGATCCTTGGAGAGAATATGAAAATATTTTGGAAAGAGGTGAGTAGTGTGAGAGCAAGAAAACACTTGGGGAAATATTAAGGAAATTGGATGGGGAAATGGCACTAGGCGAAGATGTGAGGGAGAGATGTGAAAATTTTCATGGTCTGCAGAATCTTTTATATGATAGGGAAATGGATTTGATGTATCTGGGAGGAGATCAAGAAAGCCTTGTGTAAGATGAAGTGTTGCAGAGTGGTGGGAGCACATAGGATATCAATTGATCTTTCTCAGGAGCACATAGGATATCAATTGATCTTTCTCAAGAAAGGGGGTCACAATCCTTATACTTGTTTAGTCAGGCAGTTTGATGTTTGTATGGCCCAAGTATGATTGCAATAGAGTGTTTTTGAGAAAAGTGGTGACAGTGATCTTAATTTGTTAGTCATGCTGCTTGATAATTGTATGGTTCAAAGTGAGATGCTTGAGGACTAGTGAAATGCATTCGTCGTGCCCTTGTATAAGGAGAAAGGGGACTGTAGTGAACATCCAAATTAGAATGAGATTGAGAGGGTTGGAACATCTGATTGGGTAAGAGCATTTTGGCCTCAGGAGTGGTTGGAGTTATGTGGATCACGTTTTTGCCTTGAAGAATTTGCATGGTCAGTAGTTGGAGAAACAGAGGAATTCAGATGAGGTATTTATGGTTCTAGGAATATTGTATGTAGGTTTGAAAGACATGCCAGACATTCCTAGTGGAAGGTGCTGTGGAAAGCTCCTAAATTCAGTTAGGAGTTTTTATCAGGTGAGTAATGCATATGTGCAGGTAGTGATGGAATTATGTAAGGGGGCTTGGGAAATGAGTCAATTTCTGTGTTCAGATGATGAGGCTCTTGTGGCAGACTCCAGAGAAATTCCAGAAGCAGGCATCATAGTTTGGGAAAGTGTTTGAATGGAGGATGTTGAGAGTCATTGTGAACAGAAGTAAGGTAATGACATGCATCAGTGGGGCTAGACTGTATTTGTTGATTTTAAATGGGGAGGGGCAAGAGGAAATGGAATGTCTTAGACACTTGAGAGTAGACACAGCAGTGGATGGAAGCATGGGGGTTGAAGTGAGCCATTGGATGGAAAAAGGTGCTAAGGTCCTTGGTGCAATAAGGAGCACGTGGAAGGAGGGGGTCAAGTCTATAAGGGCAAAGGTGGGTTTATTTGAAGTTACAGTAGTCCTGGCAGCTTTGTTTGGATGTGAGTCTTGGGCCTAGAATGCAGAGGATAGGAAGATGGGTGTGTTAGAAGGGAAAACCAAAAGATGGTATTTGGTGTGAGATTGATGAGATGAGGGAGAATGCTTGAGTAGAGGTGTAATTGGATTGAAAGCAGACGGAGGAGCATCTTGAGTGAAAGGAGTTGTAAGTTGGTTGATCTGGAATAGTTTGGAGGGTGAGCTGAAGATTATTATGGTTTGTGTTGTATGTTTGACTGTATTGTCACAAATTAGACCAGCACAGTGCTAACAAAGGTG
The DNA here is from genome assembly GCA_032273605.1 of Panulirus laevicauda. Taxonomy (NCBI): domain Eukaryota; kingdom Metazoa; phylum Arthropoda; class Malacostraca; order Decapoda; family Palinuridae; genus Panulirus; species Panulirus laevicauda. Next base: position 19,062 of record JAUTXX010550628.1, read on the forward strand.
GCAGCAACATTGGCAGCTTAGTAGCATTATGACAGCAACTCCTGAAACCCTAGCTGCGTTAAGTGGCTATCCAGTACAAGTCGCTTGGCAGTTGAGAGTCAGGGGTGGTCTATGCTAGTTTACTGGCTTAGCTGGACAACTGCCGGAGGGTGGTCAATGGCTGACACACTGCAGCAGCCTCCATCACCTGACTGTGGTCCTCTGCTGTCTACAGGCAGTAGTACTGTGTGAAACCTTCCAGGATGTCTACCCTTGTCATGGGTTTTTGTTCCATGGCACCTGTTATGCTGAAAAAAGTACTTTGGAAATTGCGTGTGCCAACCACTTTTGGTATGTTGGGTGCCAACTTGAGCCAAGGGGGAGTGGCTGATGATTGCTTTCCCACTTGCCCACACTGGGGGAATACATTCGCCAGCTGTCAGGGCCGTAGGGTCCACGAGAGGGGGGGTCACACGCCAACTTCTTTCACCAGGAGCTCATCGCAAGGGCAGAGGCGACAATG
>JAUTXX010550629.1:0-10321 GCA_032273605.1 Panulirus laevicauda
CGGATGACCGCGGCCAGGGGCTATGTACTATGTGTATAATCATGTATTTGTGTATACTTGAAGGGAAATGAGCACTTGTGGCTTCCTTCCCATCTATATATATATATATATATATACTTAAGTAGTGCATTCCCCCTTTTACATAACCCTTCAGATTATTGCCATACGTTCTATCTCATATTGGCGCTTTTGTTATTGGTTAAAAAAGTATAAAGTCTTTTCCAACTATCTGGTATTACATATCCCGTTCTGTTAACGTTATGAATAATGAATATGCGTTGACGTTGCGGTGTACAATAATAGTGTCCGTCCTTAATTTGGTCAACCATCTTTTTTTCCCACGGTATATACTTCAGTGGACTCTGTCCTTAATCTTTCGTTACGTCTCCACTCGAGCCTGTTAAAACTGCATTGGTCATTACTCTTGCAGCCTTGGAGAGCAAGCGTTCCCATGATGTTCCTCTTCCTCCCTCGTTTGCTTTTCATTTTCCAGGATTATTTCATTTCAATCGTCAGCACTTTTGACTTCCTCTTGATAACATAGTTTGAGGTTTTCTGTTCACCCGACACTCCCAGCCACCCAAGTCTTATGAATCATTTAGTTTCTAAGGGACACATAACTCCGGTCAGCCATGAAAACCAATATATAAATGGAATTATTTACTTTTAAGATGGATCTTGTACCCACACTCACACCTGGAAACAAGTAAACGAATAAAGAGATAATTGAAATAAAACTAAATTTGAAAGAAAAGACGAAGTAACTCTAAATTAGTAAACTAACTGTTTCCATGTTCATAATTGTGATATTATGATTCTAAAAATAAAATCAATGACGGTATCTTTGATAATACTAATGATATTCTTAATCAGGGGAATGATTAATAGGAAAGGTTTTCTGTAACAAATTGAATATGATTTAAGCTTCAGAAACCTTCAGAAAATAAACTTCATTTTACTTCACACTTCATGTTATTGTCGAAATAGTTTGTAAAGATTGAGTCAATCAGAAGAGAAAAAACACAGATAAGTCCCATTTTATGCAGATTTTGTTGCTCTAGTTAAATCAGTTTGTAATTTGAGTGAGATGTGCTTGACATGTCCGTAAGCCCTAAAGCCAACTCGTATTAGAATATAATTTAGCTTAGAACAAATAGGACTGTAAAATATTGGATTCAGGCAAAAGCATGTCTCATTTCTTTCGAAATGTATCTTTAATGGGATCATTTCTCATATGATGTCATTAAGAATTTGTCTCTGCAAAGAAAAAAAAAAAGTCCTAACTATACTGATTAACAAGAGAATCTGCTTTTAAGATCACAAAGCAATAATCTGAGTGCAGTTAACAAGAGCTGACGTTGGCAGGTAAATTGCGAAAAGTTTCTGCTTGTTACTGTTAAAAGTAAAATTGAAATTTTCTTATGCATAGGTAGAAGTTTCTCATCAGTAATAGTAATAATGATATTGATAATAATGATAATAGTAGTAATAATAATAATAATGATGATAATAATGATAGTTATAATAATTATGGTGATAATTATTTATTATTTTTATTTTTCCCCGTTTCTTTCAGTGAGTTTTAGATATTATTATCATTATTACTACAGCGTCACATTGTGATTTCCACTGCATTGTTTTTTCTTTTACTCTTTGTTAATTCTAATTACTAGTATTGATTATTATTAGTATTAGTATGGTTGATCTAGGGCATATGAAGTGATCAAAGTAAACAATGGATTCGTCTTTGGGGCCTGGCTGTTTGTATGGGGCTGTGGTTTCAGTACATTATACATGACAATGTGCAAACGAGGTTGTTCTTCATTTGTTCCTGATGTTACCACGCAAAACCGGAAAAAACAATAAATTTTATCGTTATTATTATTATTATTATCCGGGTAGTGTTGTAAACCACTCTAATACCAGTTGGGGAATTAGGATCACTATTTGCCGTGGCGTGGAGGCATTGGGGTCCCCTGGTCGTCCGTCGACGCCTGCACGGGCTGTGGGGATGGCTTCTGTAACTACCAGGGAGGGAGAATTTCCTGTGGAGGATCTGAAGGCAGGAAGAACGAGCGGCGAATAACCGTGCAGCAAGAGGGAGTAACGATACTTCGATCAAGGATATATTACTGGATGAATGGGAAGCAACAGAGATGATGATGATGAATGGGAAGCAACAGAGATGTGATGATGAATGGGAAGCAACAGAGATGTGATGATGAATGGGAAGCAACAGAGATGTTGATGATGAATGGGAAGCAACAGAGATGTTGATGATGAATGGGAAGCAACAGAGATGTGATGATGAATGAATATGAAAAGAGGGAAAGTGAATTGATGATAATAGTTATAAAGAAAGATGACCAGATAGATTTAACACGATGAGGAGAAATTGAAAAAGGATAGACATTTGAGAAGAGATAAGCCGATTATATAATTCTACAACATATTGTATGTGAAATGAATACTGATAAACTGAAAATAAGTATGTCTCAGTGCTGTACATGTGTGTGAGTGTGTGTGTTTACGGTCACATATTAGCAACCATACCACGGCGAAGGATAAAAGGCGATCAGATCAGTGAGCAGCCAAGTTTAGGCCACTAGATAACCAGAAAGTTATCGCTGAGCGGTAATAATGAAGGAGGTTAGAGTGGGTGAACAGCATAACAATGTGTCAGGGGTGTGTGGCATATATTTTGCCGGATATTAAACCAAAAGATTAATTTTACTTACCATTGCCAGAAGCCGCAACATTGTCTTGCCCCCCTAACTTTCCAGGGGTATCAGTAGAGGCCCGCGCCTTCGATGGGAAGTATTCTATTTACTATAGAAACGACAGGAAAGGATCATTCAGATAACCTTAATCTTTATCACCACTTATAAAGCATTTGAGTGTTTTCATCGGTAGAACACGAGTCAGTCCCTCCCCCCGTGTGTTCCTGACACGTACAGGCACTCGGGCGTCGACGCTGTGCAAGGGTAGTGGGTGGTATGCAAGTTGCCTGGACGCTATACAAGTTGCTGTCACGATAGGGAGGGAGAAGGAGATGTAGGAACCGAGTTTCCAAGCCACGACGTCCTACCTGCAACAAGGCTGGAGCACTACTGACGGGGGAGCCACGGTGGAAGTGGGCCACCGCAGCCAGGCTGCTGGTGCCTGGGAAGGGTGGTGTCGGAGGATGAAACGCTCACGGTGGTGAGGGAAGAGGTGGTGGTCCTGGATGGGAATGTAGAAGGGAGGTGTTGGTGGTAGGAGAGTGTGATGGTGGTAAGGGATGTAGATAAGAGGTACTGGGGAAGACGAGTGAGTGTGTAGTGATGCAGGTGTTGTAGATGGAGGTTCTGGTATCGGAGGAACTTGTGGCGGTGGCGGAAACACAGGACGAATAGATGAGTTAGTGATCATGGTAGTGTGAAGGCGATGAGAGATATCAATACTGGTGTTGTCAATATAAGGAATCATTACTTGGCAGAGAGAGGAATCCTGAATGCGTCACTTGTGATGATCACCTGACTTGTACATATCCTCCAGGATCCTATCATAGTCCCTTGGTCCTTATAGATGGCGGAGGTCTTTAGTTGTGAGGGGCTGAAAGCCAGGGGTCCAAAATGTGTTACACTGGGTCAGAAGTTTCCCCGTAGTGGTAACCAGAACGTTAACTTAAAAGTCCATTTTCAGCGTTGTCGAGTCTAAATTTTGCAATATATAAGAAAAATGTTCGAGGCAACATCGATATTTAGAACGACAAAAAAAGAAATGATGAAACACGAAATTTATTCAGAAAGCGGATTAAAAAAAATGGGGGAAAGCCCTTAATGAACACGCGATGTAGGGCGGAAATTTTAACAATTGCACAGAAACTGAGGTGGGGTTATAACAGATGTCTCGCGCGAACCTACGGTGAAAGTAACAGTTCGTCTGTTATGTTATCCAGACTGGCAGGGATGTATCACTGGTCTGGGATTACTGACTAAGGAATGGTGATGAGTGACGTAAACACTGGAAGTAAACGACTTAATCATGACGTTTCTCACCGTGGCACTGAGGGAGAGACGAACCAGTGGCGCAGACAGACGCTAATGTGTGTGTGGTAGAGAACGGGATCTGTGGCACAGGACTGAGATACAGGTTGAAGGGCTTTGCTGTTATGAACGTTATTTACTAACGCTCATCTGAGACTGGAAGTGTGAAGGACTTGAAGCATTTGAAGACAGGCTAAGATAAGCGACTCTGGGCAGGAGAATAGTCCCGTAGAATCATTAGTGGTTAAACGAGGTGGTTGATGGACTCTCCTGCTTCTATCTCTGATAACCTGTAATTCAATGACCCGTTGGTATCATGTGTTGATAGATAAAAACTTATATTGGAGTAATTTATGTGATCGTACGATTATACAACTGAATTTGTATAAAAGATTTGATGCTGGGTACTTGGCGTATAAAATACATGTGATTGGTAGCGTTTGGAAGCAACATTATTTGTACTTTCGTTTGACACTCAACACGAACGGATATTTTTTCCTTCAGCATTTGCTGTGGCCTGTTCCTCCTTTGTTCTATAACTGATCGAACTGAAAATTTCTAGGCATATATCTTGATGAAAAACACAAGAATAACTTCTTTTATGATTAGCTTTTCTCTCAAATTTCAAAGGGTCAGATTTCAAATATCAGAGTGCTTATTTTTCGCTACAAGTTCCCTGTATTCACCGATCGTGACTTTGAGACCCATACACAGAGTCAATTGTCACAATTGATTCCTTCAGTCTGGGTGAGACTTGGTTATATAAAATGACCCACCACATGATCCGCATACTGATATTACTAATGTTTAGAATCCCTGTCTTTGTTTTTTCGTATATCTTTACTCGGTTTTATTCAGCGGATGCAACGCTAAGGTTTTCCAGCCTCTCATTCTTGTGCTTCTCAGCCAATCTGTATTATACCTGAGGCAGAGACCCCCCTCAACCGTTATGTTCCTCAGACAGATGAGAGAATCATGCCTTTCCACTCTTACAGGGGTTACAGGTCACAGCTGAGGAATCTCTCTCTTTTTAGCTTGCTGTTCCTTCACGCTTCAGGGAATACAGATGAAACAGTAAAGATAATAAATTCCTAGAGATCCTGCATACTTATTAGAACTACGAGAGATTCTTTTTTTTTGACAGTTATTTCGTATGGATTCAAACCTCACGATTGTTCGCTTGTCCGTTCAGTCATGGATTTTGAATGGTCTAGGTGAGATTTGACTCAAAGATGCTTTCTTACACAGGTCCCATGTTTTTACAGCTATATCTGTGATGCTCTCCTTTCTGCTAGTCTTCATTGCATGTCTCTGTGATGCTCTCCTTTCTGCTAGTCTTCATTGCATGTCTGCTTGGAGTTATCATTGTGTTACGTCTTATGAAAAGTGAATTTCGGGTTACGAATATGATCAACGTTACCGGTGGCTCCATTCAAGATGTATGTTCCCATAGCAAGTAGCTGTACTTAACAGTGATCAGAGCTTCTGGGAGACTGTGTCTGGGTTCCGCTCTCGGCCTTTCTGGCCTGAATATTATTTAAGACAAAGAACATAAGAAGTTTGGACGACTCATTATCGTAATAACTATTGCTGCAATCACAAGAATGCTTGTGCTAATGATATAATTGTCCGTGTAATGATAATAAGAGGAGGAAAACGGAGGGCCGGAATTAGAGAGAATGAGAATTTTCTTAGCACCCTCTCTCATCTTCAGAGAAGAATCAGGGCGCACTTTTCTAATTATCCGAGACTCGACGCCATCTCAAGAAATCCATCTGTTATTACAGCTTGTATCGTGCTTTCTAAAGCTGTGGTTTTCGTCCCTCGTGATTAATCAGCAGACAGGAAGGACTTGCGTCGTCGAGGACCTTCTAGCTCCAGAGGAACCGACTTTATTTTGCCTTTTCGTAGACAGCAGCCGCGAGGCATTAGGAGGACCCAAATGTCTCCCTCAGTGACTGAATTTGCTTAGTAACAGAGATAAACATTCCCACGGCCGGGGTGTAAGATAGGGCTATAACCGATAAGTATGGCCAGGGAACCTGAGATCGGATATGGGTTTTTTTTTTACGAAAACCTGAATAGTGATTTCTCGTGTATCATGATCATCTTAGGCGCTCTAGTACTTTAGTCTGAGGCATTCATACCGGCAGACGGAGCTCTGAGGAAAATGTTCTTCAGTAACGGTTTACCGTTATGGTAAGTAGCTTTGCTCACTATAATACTCAAGGGAAATTGTTGTTTCTCATTTCGTACACGTCACATGGTCTCATTTCGGCTCGGGAAAGAGAAAATTCTGCTTCTGAAATTCGACTACGGTAAGGAAACAGAATCACGAATCTTCACTTAATTCCGATGTTTGCCTCGGTAAACATTTGTTCACTGGATGTACAAATAACAGCATTTCTATTGCAAGAGTTTACACTGGCATTTTTTTCCCACAACTATACCTATACTGCGCGCGGTTTCCTGGGGAAAATCAAACCATTCTCCGCAGAGCACCCACGAAGAAAAATGGCGTTCGATTTCACACACGAACATCAGTGCACATACACAAGATCGTAGTCAGAAATTAAGCAGGAAACTTTAGCAGAGGAGATGCTGAAAAAAATGCTCCTGTGGTGGTATCAGAGACGTGGACGAATGGTACAGGTGATAAAACTGTGAATGCAGAGAGTACATAGTAATTGCTTCCAAATGTTGTACGATGGTATGAAAGTTCAGGAGACTATTCTCGCTCCGCGTACCGTACAGTTAACCACACACACACACACACACACACACACACACACACACACTACATATGGAAAGGCTGAGACAGGAGCTCACAGGTGTATACCTCTGTCTCAGTGACACACAGTACTAGTACCCATTTGTATCTATACCGTCACCTCTTGTAGTTCACTTATGAATGATTAATGTTCAGCCAGGCTCGGAGTCTGGGGAGGTACGTTTTCATTCTGTTTACACTGACATTAAGTCACCTCATTAATGGTAAATGTACAACTACCGTATACATGAATTTCATTTGTTCGATATTTCGACACCAAATGTACGAATGATTCTAAAGCTGCCGACACACTCGAAACATCACAAACGCTGGAAACTACTGTAGGTCATATTCCGTCTGATAGTGAACTACTTTGAAGGTTTAGATTGTTTGGGGAACAATCGTTACACTCTAACAACGTGTGAGTGTATTTTTGATAGTTGTGCTCTGCTTGTCTGTGTTACCAGTTTTGGTCAGCCAGTTTTAGAGTTATTCAAACAACCTTTGTCTGGCATTTCCGTCCTTACATTATATACTCACAATTACTAGAGTTATCACAGTGTGGAATTGAGTATGAGGTAGCTATTTTTGGCCGCTGTGTAATTGGCACGGCTCGTCCCACCTTTCTAATTCTGGCTACCCAGTTTTATTTCCGTGGTGTGTGTGTGTGTGTGTGTGTGTGATCCTTGCAGGTTGCTCAGGTCATCCGCCTGTGTGTCCATGACGCATCACAAGGAAGGGCAGCGAAGAATCTTTTTCCCCCCTATTCCTCCTAGTCACTGAAAACAATCAGCCATGTCCTCCTGTGGAGAAACTTTTATCACTCTTCTTAATTTTATCTTATTTCTTAATATTTTTGTAATTATTGTGTATTATTTTGATGTAATTTCCTCTTATTCAGCTTGGAGTGAGTGTCCCCCACGCATACTATTGACCAACCCCTCTCTCTTCTTCTCCTCAAGACACTCTTTTGTTTCGTGTAGACCCATAATTACTTCCTCCAGACAGTCACCCGTCCGTGTCCCATTATATCACTCCGAATTACATTTAGTTAAGGAGGAAGTCTTTATTGTCTCCCGACAATAGCTGGCACTAGGAACCTAATTAGATTCCTCTGTTTTGTGAAAGTATCATGGGCTATGATGCCTCGCGGGGAGCCTGACACTGGTGGGAGTATTGCGGAATAGGGTGCCACTGCCTCCTGTCACACGGAGGGCAAGATGTCAAGTGCTTCTGTCGCGAGCGGTAGGTTTTCTGGTGCTGCTTTTCTCGGAGGACAGGCTGTCCATCGCTTCTGTCACAAGGATTTTTGATTGTCAAGTGCTTCTGTCAAAAGGGGACAGGTCGTCAAGTTTTCCTGAGGTGGAGGAAAGGTTTTCACGTGTTTTTGTCTCGTATTGCTGTCATGGAGAAAGGGTGTCACTGGCTTTCTTCACAGAAAATATGCTGTCATTGCTTTCTCTTACGAAGGACAGGGTGTTTACGTGTTCCCATCGTGAAGGATTGGTTGTCAAGTGATTCTCTCGCGATGGTTAGGTTGTTTAGTGCTTTCGTTACTAAGGAAACGTTAGTTTGTTTCTTTGTCTTGAAGCACCAACTGTCGAGGGCGTCTGTTATGGAAATTGAGCAGGATATGTCGTTGGAGAAAGCTGTCAGTGCTTATAACTATCCTATGCAAGACAATCAGTGAGTCAAGTTGGCAATAGGTAAGGCTTTTACATTGGAGTAGGCCGTGAACAGGGGCTCGGACATAAGTGACTACGCTGTCTCGATGTCAACGTTTTTTTTGGACATCACGGGACTAGGCTATCATGGAGTCAATGTGTAGGACTGTCTGACGACTAGGCTGTCACAGGAGAAGGTTGTATTGAGTCAGCCATGACAATTAAGGTAGCACCGTGAGGACACGGCAGAACTGTGTCAAGTGAAGCTGCTATTGACGCCAGTGTGTTCTTTGTGTTGGCTTGCATATACCAGTCGATTCCTCAAGGCTTCAAGTTAACGCATGAATTCATCGGAGGAATGACTTACACATTCCCAGTCTTGTCTCGTTGATGCATACGTGATGTTTATATTTAAACCGTTACTCTCTTCAGGAGGTGTATGATATTTCTGTTTACTTTACTGGAATGCAAGATTTCCCTTAGATCATCAATACTATTGTTTCCTCTTGCCTCTTCCTCCTAACAATTAAAGTTCTGCATAATTGTTTTGACTTTAGGACCCATTAATGGACTTGGATATTACTAGTACTATACCTTGGTTTAGTATGCCCAGACGTTTTCATTTTTCTGATTCTAGTCTTTTAAAGGATTTTATGGGGTCATAGGTTAAACATTGCCAAACATGTATTTTTTCCTGCCGCTGCTTTCTACACTCTGTCATTTGAGACGAAACACTGCATATGAATACCTATCTAAAAGCTCCATGTAAGGCACAGGATAAAAGTGTGATTTAAGCCATTCCTTCTATCCTGTAGGGTTCAAAATTGACTAAAAAGAAATTTTTTTGGTCGTGACTTCGCTATATTTCAGCCATCGTTCATGAAATGTGATATACATGTCTTTTTCTGTGCCCCAATCTATTCGTAAATCAGATTTATGGTTTAACCATTTGAGGTTATTCCTTAAGGGTGTCTTTGTTCATCTTCCTGTGTGCCCGATGAGTGAGCATTAACCCTGGTGATCTAATGTGTGTACAATATGTTGGGAAGGTACGACAAGCGGCGTGGAACCCCGGGTGTCGCTCGGGACGCTGAGTTGGACGGGAACTGGACCGTAACCCGTGGTACACGCCCTCCACACCCACTCATGACTGGGCTAGGAGAAAGCTGTGGGCGTGGGCCGGGCTGGCTGACCCTGGAGCTATGGGCGTGGGCCGGGCTGGCAGATCCTGGAGCTGTGGGCGTGGGCCGGGTTGGCTGATCCTGGAGGTGTTTGTGGGCGTGGATGGGGCTGACTGATCCTGGACGTGGGACAGGGAACACTGGGACTAGATGTGTGTGTGTGTGCGTGTGTGCTAGAGGCCGGGTTGGACAGACGTGGGCCATAGGCCGTAAGATTATATACCCATAGAACATTGGATAGGATGGAGCTGCTTTGTAAACCTCGTTTGTCGAAACATTTAGTAGGTTGGCTGGTTTACTTATCCCGAGATATAATGTTTTAACACTTTTAAGAAATTACTGAGACAGACAATGGCTGATGATTTCTTTCCTGTTTCTTTATCATAAGCACAATTTTTTCTGCGACATTTAATGTAGTTGCGAATCTTATTGATATCGACATCATCACCTAGAAAAGTAAGTCGATATCATTCTTTACATTTTTCCTTTTTCATCTCCATGTTTTTTTTTCGAAATGTTATCTACGATTCCTTACGTAGCTTGTGTTATTTGGCGTCCGATGCGTGTTCATAGTGGAATAAGGACGTACCAGCAACGTTCAACAGTTGTAGAAATTAATGAGAAATATGTTTACTGTAAATAATCCCCCCCCCCCATTTTTTTCTCCTGTGCTTTGTT
>JAUTXX010550650.1:0-10320 GCA_032273605.1 Panulirus laevicauda
AAATTATGACCGAGAGAGAGAGAGAGAGAGAGAGAGAGAGAGAGAGAGAGAGAGAGAGAGAGAGAGAGAGAGAGAGAGCTGCGTCTACCCTCTTCAGAGTTCACGTTTTAATTAATTCATGATCGAAAAAATACAGACCATTCTCAGTGTCTTTTGTTGGGGTTTTCTTGAGGGTTAGAAAAAAAAAAATCCAAGATTCCAGAGCGTCAAAGAAAGAGGCACTCTCAGATCCTACTCTTTTTTTTCACGAAGACAGGGTCTAATATCCTCCGAGTGACGAGTAGAAACCGTAATTAGTTCTTTGCTTGAGTAAACCAGGAGAGACTATCATTCATTCTTTAACTGGAATATGGGAAAAACTTTAACTATGGAATAAACTCCCTCTCATAAAAGAAAAAAAATCCTGAAAAAGCTATCGTTTCTGGGGCAAAAAGCTATCGTTTCTTATTGTTTTTTCCTCCTGTTCATTAATTTCCTCCTAAAGATCTCTCGTCGTGATCATAGATCCTCTATTACATCGTGAGGTTTCCCCTTGCTTATAAAGTTCTTGCATTAGCAAAGTTCCTGTGGGCGGGGTGACGCCAGGAATGGATGAAGGCAAGCAAGTATGAATATGTATGTACAAGTGTATACATGTGTGTGTCTTTGTGTATGTATATGAGTATATATTATGTATATGTATGTATATGAGTATATATTATGTATATGTATGTATATGAGTATATATTATGTACATGTATGTATATGTGCGTGTATGGGCGTGTATATATATGTGTGTATGTGAGTGGATGGGCTATTGGTCTGATTCCTGGCGCTACATCGCTGACGCGGGAAACAGCGATTAAGTATAATACAAAAAAAATGTAAGCCAAATCCGTCTTCATTCGGTTCCATTAATAGGATTCTAGTTTATACGGGTCTCCCATTCTTTATGTTTCCTCTCCTTCCCCGGATCTTTCAGTATACAAAGTGATTCTCCCTCGTAAGCTTCTCTTCCTAACAACCACTTGAATGTGCATGCATTACACGACAAGGGTTAAGTAGGAGATTGGCTTTCACGGGGAAGAAAGGTCAAACGTGAAGTTTTCCTCAGAGGTGTTGAATATTTCTTTTTCTTTTTTTCCTTCTGCGTGTGTAATTGCTATTTGTGACTATCATTCATGTGTTACGGGAAGAGTTTTGCGTCTGAGTTGCTCCGTGTCTGAACCTTTGCATGTAACATGACTCCTGTATGTGCATATAGTACATACACACACACACACATACACATACACAAGCGTAAGCTACGTGTGTGTGTGTGTTGTGTGGGTGTGTCACAAAATCGCATTGCCTCTCTGAAGTTATCATTTCTTTCACTTATGACACTAAATTACTTTCTTGGGACTTCGTCACTTCTTTGATCAATACAGAAAATATTTCCAATATTTCCCCATGAAATCTTTTCAAATGAGCATCATATTCTATACAGAAAATCGCATGTTTTGATTTAAGAGACATTTGATAGCATCAAACGTACGTGCGTGCTAAAGATCGAAGACGAAGATACAATATCATATGCACTCACATTAGCCCGAGCTGTCCTCTTCTATAGCCTAAACAGCCGAGACCAGCAACCAGATCGATGTGGTTAGATAAATCGCATTTAACTAATTGACCGGCTGCTGTTTCAAGCGCTAACTGTCTGTTCCAGTCAGTTTCAGGGATTAAGCGCCATTGTTTCACCTCCCCTCGCTAAATACATACGATTGGAAGGGTGCCATATATTCACCCATTGAAATACACTTCAAATATAAGTACTACAAAGTACATTCGTTCTTCCTCCTCCTCTTTTTTTTTTAACAGTACTGTCATCTCTTCGAAAAGCTGAATCATTGCAGGCTCCATGTGGAGAACCAAAGTTGGCGTGATTGATTTTGGCTCGTACAGATTTAATCGAAGTTCTTCAGAAGTTGATCCCAGTTTCCTAGAATTAATCAAGACCGCGTGAGATTGAGTGTTACCCTTCCCCCACCCCCCTGGTGGTTGATCAGAAGTGTCAAATGGTCATGTAGGACGACTTCTGTCAGTGACTGAGTCGTGACAGATGACTGGGTCGCTGCCAGTGGCTGGCTGGTTGGCTGGCTGACAAGGTGCTCTCGCAATCTGGCTTGAAATTTCCTAAGGTTTTGGTCAGAGTTAGAGGGCCGTTGTCAGAGGGCTGGAACCACGCTAAGAGTTTTCAGGTCTTTGGTCAGAAGGATCGGTGCTCTAATCACATGCACAAAGGGGTTTGTCTGAGTTTCGATGCCCAGTTTCACTTCGTCGAGATCTTTTAAGTCTGTGTTCTCTACGACATTCAAAACGTCGAGACCTTCGTCAGGAGACCGATGCTTTCTTCACAGCGTCGAGGCCTTTGCTTAATAAGGGGTCAGCGTCCCTGTTCAAAGCAGTGGAAGACTTGGTCAAAAAGTTGAAGTTCTCTCAACAGCGTCGATACCCTGTTTAAAGGATCAGATCAGATCAGATCCTTTTAAGCATCAAAATTTTGGTATTAAGATTTAAACTTTGTTTGCAGCGTTTATGTCTCGGTTTGTGGGAAGGTGCTTTCATTGCGGAGCCATTGATCTTATCAGAGTGTCAGTGTTCACAGCGTCGACAACTTGGTCAGAAAGTCTGGTTATAGACAAAGCACTAGAGGCCTTGATCAAAGATGAGGGGTCTTTAAACACACTGTCAGGTCCTTTGTCTGATGTCTTGGGGCTCTGAGCAATTCACTGTGGAGTTTAGTCTGAGAATCCAAGTTTCGACCACATGCTCGAAACACTGTTAGTGCTGGAGCAATACAGTTACCAGATCAGTTCATAACTTCTACGCATATCCTCCTGTTATGGGATATATCAAATCATGAGCATGACAAAGGCTAGGCAGCTTACTAAAGTAGTTGTAGACTGATTCGTTATATTGTATTAGTTCGAGATTTGGTTAATGAATCTAGGTATCAAAGATAAGGACATCAGTGCCTCGGGGTTTCGAATGAAGATTCGTTCACTGATTCAACAATGTTCAGACTTTTCTCTGAAAGTCAAAAAAACTGACCAAGTATCCAGGTACCACTGAAGCATAGTGAGCTTAGTCAAAGAACAACATGAAAAATAATATATGTGTGGAGAAAAACAAATAAAGAGTGGAAAAGTAACAAAATAGCATCTCTACCGATTACTAAGTTTGCTTATACCTGATCAGCTTTCCCATTCCCAGCGTTAGTATGTAATGCTTTACAAGCCTTACGAAAGATCTAAATATCCCATACATGTCATTTGGTAAAAAAAAATCGAAATAAGAACTTCATCTGTAAATCCTTTCCTCACGCCGTTTCCTTACACTGTAGTTCCGCAAGAATAACCAGAAGCGAAACCTATTTCTCTGCAGGAATGAGATTTCTGAAGGGCCATATCATCAAACTATATAGATCCTCGCGCCTACATCGTCGACCAATGGGTGCGAGCCATGTCACCTACACTGAAGGGACGTACGCGAACAGAAGATGAGAGAAGGACAAGTGGCAATGAAGACTGCGAAACATATGAAACAAATGTTGAAAAGTTTGAAGATGACTTGAGCCAACATATTGCACGTATGAAACGAAAAGCAGGAAGACGAAAATAAGATTGAATTGCGGCGAATGCAAGATGCTGCAAGGAAACCTATTTCATACAAGAAACAAGACAATAACACCAGAAAATGATATATTGCACAACAGAGGATGCAAGCAATGGGGCTAAAACCACAACCTAAAAAAATCTACAACTCGACCAAACTTGTGTATTGGTATTAAGCTTGAGGAAACACGTCACTACAGAAGTTCAGGAATATGATACAGTCACCATCGCAGAATATCAGCAACCCACCAACACGATTCAGTATCTCTGAAAAGGAAGTGGAGGTCAAGCGAGAGATGTAATTTCAGTCATTTCAGTCACTTACAATGTCCAAGACATTTCTGAATAGATGATACCGTAGATAGGCCAGGAATTCACAGACTCAATCCACAATGGAAGACGTAGGCCTCAGGAACAAAAGCAATCTGCAGTGCCATATTCATTACTAAATGCAGATACACAAGACGAAAAATAAAGAAATGACTCGCTGTAGGAATACATTATCATATCAGCAGATGAAAATGATGGAAGCCAAGTAAATGACTGATATGCTGTAGTCCACCTGCCAGATCCATTTAACACACCCAGTGTATCACCTACCAGAGATAATAACCACAACAATCACCATTTGAAGACACATCCCCTCCATAGACCTCATTACATACTGACCAACACAGTTCATCGCTGCCAGCACCAAGATCCTCACAACATATATCAGGTTTCTCTTAAAAGAAAGAAGTTACAAAGGCGCACGCATTGAGGGAAGGGGTACAAAAATTCAAGATAATGATTTATCACGTACTGAAGAATACTCTCAGATGTGAAAAGAGGCAAAAAGTAAAGATCTTCAAGTAATATCGAAGATCCAGATACGAAAATCAAAATAAAAGGCCATTCATTCTCGTCAAAATCATTATTGCCGTATTTGAAATCAGATACAATTATGTAAAAATCTAGCTAAAAAAATCCTTTTGAAATTCATGGAGTTCGTTTTCCTCATCCAGTTTCACCAGATGACCACAGATTACTACAGTACTCTACCCGAGATACCGAGAGAGACTGACCGACAAAATACAGTTTATGAAATTTCAGTTTTTGTATCAAATTTGTCTTTACCTGATGAAGTGACAGTGGCGTATAACTAGATATAAAAAGCCCCCCGAGCCGGTATAAACGAAATTCGATTTGTACTGGACATACCAACACTGGAGGACGAACACAGGATGTCTCACTCCACATTATCACTCGCTTATCATGTTCATTTCCGAAGTAGACACCACTGAGCGCATATTCGCTACACTCTCGATCCACCTGATTGCCTCACCATTGACAAACACATCTTCACTTTACCCTTGACAAATGCATTCTTACTTCATCATGTTCTCCACTTGCATCCTCATCTCTATTAGACCCTCAACACCAATAAAGCCTCACTATACTATCGTCTTCATTACCCTTCGACACTACTGGCCTTCGACCTGTTTACGACACAAGGTAAAGGTTATCTTCACTATACCCCTTATCATCACTGGCTTATGACCCTTACAGGTCAGTAGGCCCTGGTTTAGTGATGTGTTTGAACTGGCCTGTAATGGCTAGGTCTAACACATCCTCATGGTTAAAGTGGTAATTGCTGGATGAAGAAACAAGGAGAATAAGAATAGTAAAAGAAATGAAACTAAAGGAAAAAATGGTGTATTTTGCTCCGACATTGGAAGGCATTAACAGCAGTATTCTTGAGAGAATATACTCCACATCACAGACAGATTGAACCATCCTGTTACCGCTGATCAATGTAGTAAAGGTCAGCAAAGTTTTGTTCAACCTCACGTACACTTACTGAGAACAGTCACCAGTTTATTCTCCGTCGGACTGAGAGAAGGTAAAAAAACAACACAGTGTTCGTTTCGAAACGAAGGACTCAAAAATGTTTCCGATATGCAACAAGCACTTACCAGCGAAACGAAAAGAAAAAGAGATTTAGAATAAAAAAAAAAAAAAAGCAGGAAGCAACGATCATTTTTATACGTGGAGGCAAAAGCTGGAACGGGCATAAACCAGAGGGGGAAAAAACTATCTATAAGAGAATAGCTGGAAAATATCGCATCACAGCAAGCAAACAAGAGGAACAAAAGCCTATTCATTCAACAGGAAGAAATCACAAATAAAAAATGCAGAGCCTCCTCAAGCGCTGAGCCTCCACATACAAAACACAGAAGGTACGTGGACGACGACGAAGCCAGCTAAACATTCAGGTGGTAGAATACACCAATATCTTAGGGAATCTATAGGAACTCTTGGAGCCCATGACACCAAATAAATCATAAAGTTCAGCTACTATGGCCTACGTATATCACACAACTTCGCTTCGCTCTGAGAGGCCAAGAGCAAGCCTATGCATTGTACACGAGCATCAGACTACATTTTAGAGTAATATACAGAGAGCGATTCGAAGAAACCTTTTTCTGTTTGTCAGAAAATGGAGCCACCATTATCCGCTACAAATTCTGGAAAATTCCTCGACATAGCTGCACTTTAAGAATGGAGAAAAAGACTTAAAGATCTTCATCAGTAGGCCAGACATCGATAAATCAACCCAACAATTTGAAAAAAGTACAAAAGAGATGCAAGCTTGGCTCAGGTGTATAGAATTCAGTGGCCAAATAACCCACCAGACTCAGGGCAACGCAATTTTCGAGTCCGACGGTAACCTTCTCAAAAGAATTACTCGTCGTATTTTGGTGGACTTTCAAACCCTTGACAATTATGTTGCTCAAACCTACGAGGATTCTGTAAAGCTTTTGGTCAAGGCTCTAGTTAGTTTTTTGTTTTTGGCAAAGTCTTTATGAAGGTTTTTGGTCGAGTTTCCCCTGAAGCTCAATGACATATATGATTTCGAATTTCTCCGAACCTCTATGGTATATATGATCTCGAATTCAGCGACTAAAAACGTGTGTGTCTGGAGAGCTATAGATGTCAGACGATGGATCTTGAACACAAGGAGATCATCTCTGATCATAACCAACAAACAAATTTCGATACTTTTGACATCATGAATACAATGAAGAGCAGTGAAGTTCTTGCAATGAAAATACATCGATGCTCTGTCATCTGCATTGGCTTCAGGCTTGAATTGCTTCAAGACTCGGTGGATCAGATAGTCAGATGTTTAAGTGGGACAAAACTACGTCTTGAATTAACCCTCTACTAGTAATTACAATTTGCGAAACTATCTGGGCTATGACAATTTGGCCATTGCTAAGACTTACAAAAGTGGTCAACGATTTGATAATCATGCAGTTTATAAAATCTTGTAATTTCTTCGAAATCTTTTAAACTACGGTACTGATATTTAAACCCAACTTTTCCTTCCTTCACACGTTATAATAAAGTCCAAGTGATGTGGGCTCAGATACTTACATTAACATGTGTAGCAATACATCTAATTGGCTTTTACCTTTGAGACAACTAATTAATATGTGTAACACATTTGTTTGTCTTCTATCTGTCCAAAAATCCCCATATAGTTCAGATAATACAAGAAATATCAGCATCTAAACTGAGAACGACAGCGGTATAGATAACTCGAAATAAAGGTTCGTGTGTCTAGAATTTCTAACGCTTGTGGCTAGGAGTCATGCACTACAGCGTGCAGAAATAATGGCCGAGGTTGCTCGACATTTACACGCTGCAAAATCAAGATCTCTCTTTCGTTGTATGATTCTATTGCAGTGGCATTATCAAAGATAAGCTGAAAAGCATGTGTCAAGCGCATCAGTACTAAAGGTGTGGGAGGGAGAGCGAAAGAAGCGTAGCAAGGCAAGATGGAGGATGGGTAAATAAAAGGTACGAAACAGAGTAAGGAAAGAGGAGAAGATTAGTTAAGCAGTGGGACGGAAGTATAAGCTAGAGTCATGGGAGGCATTGATGCAAAACTAGTGAAGTGGGACACATGAATCTCATCTCGAAGGACCGGGTCGTCTTTCCTCCTCAGAACCATTCCCCCCAAAGACCCTTAGGATTAATTAGAGAGAGAGAGAGAGAGAGAGAGAGAGAGAGAGAGAGAGAGAGAGAGAGAGAGAGAGGAATGAGGGACGGAGGTGAGAGGACACAATTGATGCCGAGAGAGCTTGGGAGTAGAAGGGGAGAGAGAAAGGAGGGGAGAAAGATGTATAAACAATGAGGAATTAATGGGAAAGACACCACATGAGCGATGGGTCAATACGGGGTAACAAAGGGAAAGAAGGAAGACGTAAATGGATACCTAGTATGATGAGGAAAGTAAAAGGAGTTATGGATAATAAGAAAGCGAAGCGTGTGAATGAACGGAGTTGGGAATAGGCTAGCAAGGGTAGCGATAAAGTGGGGAATAAAGAATATGAGAGATAAAGAGAAATAAGAAATATGAAGGGTACTGGAGATGGTGTAAACAAGAACCACAAAGTTGTAAAAAAAAAAGCTGTCAATGAAAGTTTGAAGATATGAAAATATATAAAGTTTCATAATGAAAAATAGAGTTTTATGATGGATGTTTGAGACGTCGGGAAAAAACTGGAGTGATCAATAGAAAAAATGGTAAAACTCATAGTTCCACTTTCCTTTTTCACAATGTTGTGTTCAGTTCGAACTCCCCAATATTCATAGAATACCACTGTAAAACATTAAAAGCTTTGCCACTGTAAAACATTAACCGTTCTGCCACTGTAAAACATCAACTGTTTGCCACTGTAAAACATTAACAGTTCTGCCAGTTAAACATTAACAGTTCTGCCACTGTAAAACACCAACAGTTCTGCCACTGTAAAACATTAACAGTTCTGCCACTGTAAAACATCAACTGTTCTGCCACTGTAAAACATTAGCAGTTCTGCCACTGTAAAACATCAACTGTTCTGCCACTGTAAAACATTAACAGTTCTGCCACTGTAAAAATCAACTGTTCTGCCACTGTAAAACATTAAAAGTTCTGCCACTGTAAAACATTAACAGTTCTGCCACTGTAAAACATTAACAGTTCTGCCACTGTAAAACATTAACTTTTGTCACTGTAAAACATTAACCGTTCTGCCACTGCAAAACATTAACAGTTCTGCCACTGTAAAACATCAACCGTTCTGCCACTGTAAAACATTAACCGTTCTGCCACTGTAAAACATTAACAATCCTGCTTTTTATTGACAGTTCCCTGTGGCTGATAACCAATGGTGCGTTTTTTCTCTTTTTTTTTCCCCAGTTGTCTTTAGCCTATCTTAGGTTATTCTGTTCTCCGTTATATCAATATCATCTACATCACTGGCATTCTCGTGCCCATAGCAATTATCGAGGGCATAACGACAGAACTGGCAGTGTCCATGAAATAGCTCTCCTCTCCCTCTGTATTGACAAGTGAAGATTGGTCATGGCAACAAGGTGAAAAAGAAAGAAAAAAAAAAGCAGGTAAAGTGTGAGTGTGTGTGTGTGTGTGTGGGGGGGGGGGGTGGAAATCCTTGCTCTAGACACGAATTGGTAAACGCTAAATCAACGGTGCTAAAGATAATCATAGATGAAACTACCATCTTAAATGATCGTTGAAGTGATATTTACTCTGGTACATTAACAAATCAAGCTGAAAGGTTAGCAAGACTTGTATAACTTGTTTAACTTGTATAACTTGTATAACTTGTTTATACTACTCTCTCGGAAAACTGACCCACATTCTGGAGACGATGCTGTGCTTAAGGGAACGAACGCCCTAGTCTAGTCTGTTTGAGAGGAGGAGGTGTTAACTCGACGTTTTTAGGCACCACACACACACACACACACACACACACACACACACACACACACGTAACACGGACGGGTAATGCTAAAAGACCTGAGAACTGAGAGTATGATTAAGTAAACGACGGGCCAAAAAAAAAATAAATAAATAAAACCCACCCAACAAATTTCAAGAAAAAAAAACAATGTAAAGGCAGCAAGAAAACCAATGGTATTTAGGGCGGCTCGAGAGTCCACTACAATTACCCTTAATAGTAGGTTTCTGAGAAGTCTACAGATACGAGAGAGAGAGAGAGAGAGAGAGAGAGAGAGAGAGAGAGAGAGACAGAGAGAGAGAGAGAGTCAACTCAAGTACATGCTGTACACACCTCGAGCCTGCCGGAGGTGTATAGATAAGGCACCAAAAAACAACACGCTTCCAGGAAATCATCCACATGCTTGAAAAAAAACCCCAAACAAACGGACACCACACACCTGTATATGTTTCAATCTCCTCTTCCATTTCAAACTGGCCCTTTCCCTGTCCCACCTCATCTTCCTTCTCCTTGAACCACTCTATCTAAAAAGAGAATTACTTCTTTACGTTCTCTTTGTCCCTTTCTCACTCCCTTTCTCCTTTTTTTTCACATTGTCTTTCTTTCACTGATTGGTTTAAGTCTCCCTGTATCTCTCAGGCTTTCTCCGGTTCTCTCTTCCCTAGCCCTGTCTTTTGACGAGATCTCAACGTAGGTATTCGAAGGGAGGGACTCCATCACTCACAAAGACCTAACCCAATACCAAATTAAGAGTATAAGCGAACATGGGCAATGGTGTGTAATGGCCCCTTCCCCCCCCAACCCACTCACATTGTAAGTGGTGATTAATGTCCAATTCACCGCCAGGATCCACCTCCTTGCCTCTCTCTCTCTCTCTCTCTCTCTCT
>JAUTXX010550661.1:0-10320 GCA_032273605.1 Panulirus laevicauda
CCCACACACACACACACACACACACAACAAAATAGACAAACTATCGTCACTCATCTGACAGTCATGATGGCTGAACAGTAGGTAACACAGTAATATCTTAACTTTAACCAAGTACTCTTCCTCATACTTACTGGCTGTCTGCTCCAGTATCTGTGTACAGTACACACCTCTGGCTACACCAATTAGCATACGAAAGACTACACAGGAATGAGTCAACTCTGTTGATTCGTGATCTACACCTAAACACATATAACACACGGCAACAATTGCACCACAAACTTGTACCACTTTCCTTCACATCAAAGAAATCACATCATCAAAGGCATTTCTTATACAAAATTTCCCTGTCTCACTGTGGTTTAATTACATCTTAATTTACGCCGAGTTGGTGGGATGTGTACATTCTTTATGAACACTTAATGGTCTCTCATTAAGTCACATTTGGGAAAAGAAACAGCTCAACTTACAGGAAGGAATGAGTCTTTATCACTTTACTTCTCGCTGCTTAAGATTTTCGGGGTTGGATCCTTAAGTGTTATTTTTTTTTTTGGAGTAGATTCGACGACTCAACTCCTTGAATACGAAGATTTGAAGGCTTGAGTACGATGACTTAACCTTTATGCGTTAGATAATCGTACTAAAAGGTGTTAAGTTGTCGTAATTAAAGAGATATGTCGTCGTATTCAAGTGGTTAAGTTGTAGTATTCAACAGGGTAAGTCTTCGTACTCAAGGGGACAAGTTGTCGTACTCCGAGGGATTACGGTACCGTACTTATGACCTTTCTGTACAAACGAGTGTAGGTCGATCATGGTTACGATTTCAGTACTACAGAGAACACCATTTTGTCTTTCTTTATCTTTGCCAGTCGTTGGAATTAGATCATCTATGCTTAACCAGCTAGACTAGACAAAGAGACCCACAAGAAAGCATGAAACACAAAGAGTCCCGGATGTAATATACCGTAGCATTGATATGAATTCAACACTCTATTCACAGACACAGCGGTAGGTACAATCCTCGATTATACACAGTGAAGACTGGCTCAGATTTATGTCTGCGTCGCCCTCACGCTAATCTCAAGACTAAGTACAAAGAAAAACCTTAAATGCATGTGTTCTTTTACCCATCGTTGATCATACAAGTTGTTTTACAATGTTTGTACCTCAACACCTTTTGTGAGGAAGAAACCCGAACTCCCTCTGTCTTTATGACACCACAAGACATAAGATCTTCCTTGGTACATTTTCTGAGAAATATGACTCTTGGTATTTCATGTTGAAACCTCTAATCTTTATTTCTTTAACAATCTGGAAGAACTTTTACCAATAAGAGGGTTGGTGAAGTAGCAATTAACCACTTTAATTTCCTAATAAGAGAGAACTCTGAGTAATTACAATATTTCCTTACTAATAATAAAGTACTCGAAGTAATAATGATATCTCTTTACTAATTAGAGGCTGCTTTGGTCGGTAATTATCAACTTCTTCTTATCGAATTCATTTTGTTCTGGTTATCAAATTTTCTACATCCAGGATTTCTACATTAGATCAAAGATTTAGATACCTTGTCGCGCTCTGAGTTGTTGTTATTGCTTAGTATCAACGATTATGCTTTACACTTATGAGGATTTCTATTTCTGTGCATTATTTAAATACATAATTGATATATACATATGTGTCTATTTTCAGGGCTGTAGGTTGAATCTAGAGAAATTCTAGTACCTCTTTAAATGTGTCGTGAAGTTGAAGGACATTCAGTATAATGTCTATCGATATTGTCTTGCTCAGACCCATAGAACTTTTTCTTATTCTATTTTTACGAAAAGTGTTCAGTGAAGTCAAGGTTTGATATAAATAAAGTGCGAATTAAACATTTAAGCTCTGGATTTGAGAAACGCAAGTACTGACGGGTACACCATTAAATCACTAAAATCGTAGAATTATGAGACGTAATGATAATAAGGGAAAGTTATTAACTTCCTCCATGTCCAACTTCTCATTTAAACTTACACTTAAGGTGTCCTTTCTCACCTCACTATTACACCTCACTGCGCTGGTACACCTCATGACTTCACCTCATTCGAAGGTGAGAAATCACCTGAATGTTTTTTTAGAAATCCTGTTTGCAATGACTGGTGCCTGCTGTTGGTGTGTGATTAATTAAGAATTGATCAGAGAAATGAAGCAACTATCATGAAGTGTCATGAGCACCCGTTCTAATATATTAGCATTTAGATGAGAATTTTAGATATAATTCTTTCACGTCATAAATTATATAGTTTTGGAATGAACTGGAGGACTTTCATGTAACTACAAGCCAACGATCATTAAGACTATACTTGAACCATAATGAGTGATTGAGTCATGGATAATGACTGAGTAATTCCATGAGTGTTTGGTTGACCTGTGTATATGAGAAGGGTCATTTGGTGAGAGGGGTGGGATGAAGAGAGGTCATTTTGTTTCCATGTCATCATATGTGTGATTAATGGGTAATATCATACCAGATAATCACTTAATTTCTTCAACTATCCCATTAATCACCGTGGATAAATCGTCCTATGCAATTATCCTAGGAAATCCTAAGTAATCATCTTAAGTAATTATACTAGATAATCATGATAGGTTATGATAGCAAGGCATCATTCGAAGTAATCATACCAGGTAATAATCCTAGACATTTGCTCGAGGTGTATCATCCAGATGATTATACTAACAATCATCCGAATTCATATTTCCAGACAATCATCCTCGATGATTATTCTTGGTAATCATCCACCCTACAATTCTCACTCTACGTAGCGATTGGGATGCCAATGCTGCAGTAATTCCACGGCTTCGTTGTGTTGTCTAACATTCCCAGTATAAAAAGAAGTTAGTGATCTTTACATATACTCCTACTGGGTCATGCGAGGCTATGCATCCCTGACACCACTACTTGAAGTTATTCAGCAACGGGTCGTTTCCTGTTACTACTATTCTCGCGAATTGCAATTGGGCACTTTCTGCACGACAGTTGACCTAGACTCCTCCTGTGTTCAGCAATGCCGACATTCCTCGATGGTTTGATTTATATCACGTAACTGGTGTATGTTGTCTTCAGTCGCTGTAGATGCATGGGAAAGGGAAGTAGTGTATGAAACGGTGGGCTAAGAAAAGGTTAGGGAAAACATGGTGTTCGATTCGCGTCGATTCATTATGGTCGCTGTTTTAGACAGCTTTGGCTAAGAGTGTGGACGGGAGGCGAGATGCAACACCACCGTCTCAAGACGGAAGAGAGAGAGAGAGAGAGAGAGAGAGGGCAGGGAGAGCACGCCCCCACACCCTCCCTCCCCCACTCTCACGTCTCCTGACAAGCATGTAATAAGAACATCTTCTGGCTCACTGGTGAAGTGCATGTGGCCCAAGAACGAGGCTACTTTTATGTTTACGTCAATCTGTTCCCATCTTTAGTTTGTCGATGACGAGAGGTGAATACTTCCAGGACAATGGTGGTAAAAATAATCACTTGGTTAAAAAAAACAATATTGTTCATTGTAATAAAGGTAGACTTAAAGTAAGGCTCACATTGGCCTGGCCAAATCTGTTCTAGTAAGTGTCCCCCACACTGGCCTGACCAAGCCTACAATAGTGGGCCCACACTGATGAGTCTACGATGGCTTGGGCGAGCGTGCACAATTCACCTCACCAGGGAGCCCAAATCTCTTCACTGATTGGAAATATCTGGCAATACCATTGCTGCTGATTAATTTAGATCCTACATATGAGTTCTTTACTCGTAGATAAATCAGGTTGTATTTAAGCAAGTGTGTTGTAATGACTGGAATATATTTCAACTGTTCTACTGCGTATTTGTATAGGTCGTTGAGAATATCTTGCAAATCTTCGAGTTTTGTTATAAGAAAGATCAGCAGAAGCAGACTTCCCTGGTAGCCAGTGATTATCGATCTAGTCTAACGCTAGTGAGAACGCGTCAGCCACGCATGTTACGAAACTTTGTATTCGTGTGAAAACAACGAACCTCTATTTGTTCAGAGGAACTCTTTACATTTCTCAAGTTGGACTTCTTACTTCTCTTTTCCTCGTGTGTGGAGTAAGGAAAAGTAACTTACTCAAGACCTGGGGCTCTCAAGGAATAACATTACTCTTTTTTTTTCGGTACCGAAGTCTATTGTCTCCCGCACAAATTATAAACTTTAGCAACTCCAAAACTTTTCTGATGTATTTATATATATTTTTTCCTTTAGCAACAAAGTATAGCATATTATTACCGCGTTAGATGTAATATTTCTTTTGCTATGCAGAAGTTCTCTGATATATCATTGAGCTGTAACAGCAACATACATAAAAGAATATTGTTTCCTTGTGGCCAAATTCCTTTCTCGTAGTCTACCATCGCAGTCCTACATAGTTTTATACGTCCTCTAATACGGAAGATCTAAAAGGGAAAGCTGGTGAAGTACTGGAGATTGGGTAGGTCAGCAGGTCTTACGCTGTCCCTATTTCAACTCACTGTCCGAGGAAGTAATCACAGCCTTTATGTCCAGTCTGTGGTGATACTGATCTTGATTTTCGCACATACGTGCACACGATAAGAGAGAGGTAGATTCTCTTTTTAACGTTGAGGGCTCCTATTACAAGCCAGGCCTAAAATGAGGCTAGAAAATAGAAAGAAAATGAGAAGGGAAGAGTGAAAATATCAGAGAATATGGAAGAAGTAGAATTTTACCTCTTTAGAAAAGGTCAAAGTTGTAGCAGTTAGGTAAGACATGAGGAGGGAAAGATTTCCAAAGCTTAGAGGTGTCAGGAAAGAAGTAGACTATAAAACTCGACTCATCCTTGAGTTGATAGTGGTCACACAGTAACCAAGTGAAGCAGCGAATTGCCAAGGTTCAGTGATACAGCCATGATAACAGTAGTGTATTCCAAAGTCATGTATGAAACATTTCCCTTTCCAGTCATAATTCAATTTCTATGTCCCTTTCCTTTGACAGATTGTAGTGAGAAGTACTGAGAAGACGCTTCAGATCTAGTTAAGGTGCATTACTTTAGAAAAGGAAAAAACTATGATTCATATACATGAAGACTTCAAAGACCTTCGTAAAATAAACACTGTCTTCGAGTGTATGAAACATCATGAACAGTCAACAAATGTACAGTAAATGGTGATCTAGGTATCAACAGAATACTTTGTTATTACTTTGTTATAACTCCAGAATTAAGAACTAGTTACACGAAACGATGAGGTTCCTGAAAAATTCAAAAATTGTTTTGAACTTTTCAAGTCACAACCTTTGTGGTTCGTAAGACATAGTGTCCATAAACCAGACCAGAGCTCAAGGCTGGTTCTCTAGCACACAGGGAAGACCCACGTCTCATCCACGTCATTATCTACTTTATGTACTCATGATCACAACAGGAGACATCCACGTTTGTCCCTTGACATAGGAAGAGGCACGCACGTTTGTCCTTTGTCACAGGAAGAGTCACCCAAGTTCCTTCCTTGACACAGCAGGAGGTACTCACATTCCTCCTTTGGCACAGCAGGAGGCACACACGCTTCATCTTCGCCACACGACGGAGAGGCCCGAAGCTCATCCAACGTAGGTGTGGGTAGTGGTGGGTAGCGGTGCTTGACCATGGTGGCAACAGTGTGGGCCGGTTGAGGAGGGGGTCTGCCCACAGTGCCACCAGTATGCGGGTGTGGGCCGTGCCACGGGCCTTAAGAGTGGCACTCCTACTGCTTCTCTTGACCTCATCCAACGTACGGGCGCCTCCACCTACTGAAGCAGGTGAGTCGACACAAGTGTTCTCTCTGTACGTAGATGTTCTATGCACTTAGGTGTTCTATGTACGTAGATCTTCTGTTTGTAGGTGTTCTATGTACGTGGAATTTCTGTTTGCAAACGTTGTGTGTATGTGTAGCTGTTATTCATGCTTTTTATCTTTAATTGTACCATCTTAAAGCCATTGGCAATCGCCAGTTTGAGGATATACTTTATGCGCTATCTAGAAAGTCGGGAATGACATTTTACAGTGCACAGAAAATGTCAGCGTTGCTGGTTGACGAATGTAGCATCATCTGGTTTTCGGTGCACTAGGTCCTTTCCTCTTTGTCTGTCTGTCTGTTTATCTATCTCCGTGCTCATCTGTCCGTCTATCTGTATGTCTCTTGCTCCTTACCCACATCTGCCTCATAATCTATCGACAGAACATCATGGATGGACTCACAGTGAGCTTCCCCTCTGTACAACGGAAGTGATAAAGTTTCTGAGTTTTATGAACAAAATACTATCATGGAAAGTATAGTTTTGTACGTTTTGCTCGGCCGTTCGTATATTTTTACAGGTAATAAACTATTACTTTTACAAATCCTGCCACTACTAAACTTTACTTTCGCGTAGAAAAAAGTATATATGTATATATTTTCAGGATTCTATTAAAAAAAAGTGCTAGTTCCCTGTATAAACTCCAACCTCCCCCTTCCTGATTGAGACATGATAGTAATGAAACCTGCCACTCACTTGGAAATCAGACACTGTCACTTCTTAGCACTGTTTACATAACTAATTAGGCAATGAGATGACACATTGATGCCACCTGATCCTGAAAATCTTTTTAGAAAATCAGACTTTAGTGTCTTTTGATTTGCTTCTATTACTTCAATATTCAGGCTCTGGTCGTACAAGAACCTATAACTCTATGAATATTCAGATCAGGTTCTAGACTATTAGTATTTGTACCCTGGAAACCATTCTGATAATCAGTTCTTTCGACACCCAGGACTTATTATCTCTACACTCAGGACTTATTATCTCTACACTCAGATTATCAGATAACAAACACTCAGGGACTTGTTTCCACACTCAGACGATCGGATGATAGACACTCAGGATTCACTCCTATTAAGAAACTGATTCAAACCATCAGATATTGATTGGTTATGACTCGATCCTCCGACACAATCTGGAGATCAGATTATAAAAGTGGTGCCCATCTGTGACTGTTAAGAAACTAGCGTTCTTCTCCGGCTTAGCTATAGAGAAAAGACAAAGAAACAAAATAACCTCATTTGCATACATCCATTGTGTTGGAATATGTATCACAAATGATTTCCATATCGTCTTGATTACTTGAGTCTAAATGTCTTTTTAATGATACTTATCATGAAATTTCAGAGTACCTCTGCTTTCATATTTCAAGATTATTTAGCTAACAGCAACATTAAGGTAGAAATTTGTGGTTCTTCTAAGTTAGATTTTCGCAATTTATAAGTAGAAAGATTCGCAATTCGTAAGTTAAAGATTCGTGGTTCATAAGTTAAAGATCCTTAAGTCGTAAGAAAAAGATCCAAAATTCGTAAGTTAAAGATCCAAAATTCGTATGTAAAAGGTTCGTAATTCGTTTGTTCAAGCCTTCCAAATGCGTAGCATTCTAGATGCTGTATAATTTCTACCTCAGTTCTGTTCATTCGATGACATTTGAAAACAGTATTTCATATTTACATATCTAATATTTTTGACTGACCAACAAAATACGAAACCTACAATTCGATGCTTTTAAACTTTTCAGTGTGTCTTTTTTTTTCTCTCTCCCTTCACAACTAACCCGTTGGAGAAATCTACCTGACCTTACCTGACCTTAGATCTCCTGATATTACGCAGATGTTCGAATTAACGAATGATAAACTAACGCTGGGGATATAGGGGTCGGGGGGGAATCAGGTGCAACTAGCAGTGAGTCATCTAAAAGTCTAAGCCAACTCCGATATACATACATAGAGTTGAATACTTATAATAAAATGCTTTGACTTTGGCCCTGTTCTCTCTCTCTCTCTCTCTCTCTCTCTCTCTCTCTCTCTCTCTCTCTCTCTCTCTCTCTCTGTTTCCCAGTAGTAGTGATTGTAGAAGTGGTAAGCAAGAAAGCTACGTAGATTTGAATTCTGCAGCCTTGATGTCACAAAGAGATTCCAGCCTTCGTACTTTTGAGATTATTTATCACCAGCAGTCATGCCATCGCTCAAAGGCTCATTCCCACCATTCCAGTGAATGCTGGAACAGGGGGGAAGCTCCGAGCGCTGCTGCGTTCACCACGCTGGAAAATTACTGGAATCTGCTTGCTATGCATCGACCATCTGGGGGAAACTCTCTTCCATATTTCATCTGTGCGAACTGTGTCTTTTTAGCGTCTGGAATTGTGTTTTAAAGATACGTCTCATAGACTCAAAAAAACTCTCACGTCTATATACCTTTCCCCAGTTCTTTAAAGTATATATATTGCTTCTTTAGTCATTCGAATCATGTTTCAAAGATTGAGTTCATAGACTAAAAGTCCTTTTCTTCTTCTTCCTATCCCTAGTTTTGTATATTCATGTGAGTGTTACTGATTCGAATCTTGTTTCAAAGACATTAGATCATCAGTTCTACAAGCCTTTCTTATATATATTTTCCCAGTCTTGCCAATCAAATACGTTTATGCTGATTTGAATCTTGGTTTGGAGATGAAGTCCATCATGTCTCAGTACCTCTTCTCTCCTTACGCAGGTGACGAGGACGTTAGTTCTTCCGGCCGTGGTCGACATAGACGTCGGGCCTTCCCAGGGCCTCATTTCCACCCTACGTCCCCGACGAATATCACCACCCAGCTGGGAGCTCATGCCTACCTCCCCTGCAGGATAAAGAACCTGGGGAATAAGTCGGTAAGTCCTCACCAAGCTGGTTTCGTATCATGTCTGAGGACGGAGTTCTTGTTTCCTTGTATCAAATTTTCCTCTGTGGTTTGAGGGGATTGTTATAGTAATACGTGTCAAAGACGCCTTAAGTTAATCACCTAGAGCCAGTGACTCATTCTAGGTCAACAGTTGTTAAGGAACTAACTATAAGAATGAGGTTTAATCTCTTAATTTCTCGCATGCGTCTCCGTGAAGGATGAAAATGACTCTCTCTCTCTCTTTCTCTTTCTCTCACACACACACACACACACACACACACACTCCTGTAGGTGTCATGGATCAGGAACAGAGACTCACACATCCTGACGGTGGATCGCTACACCTTCATCGCCGACGAGAGATTTACAGCTTGGCACGAGGCGCCCACACAGACGTGGACGCTGCAGGTGCGGTACGTTCAAGAGAGAGACGCTGGCAGTTACGAGTGCCAGGTTTCTACCGAACCCAAGATGAGCCACTTCGTTCAGCTCAGCGTCATCAGTAAGTAACGCACAAGAAGTAGGTACTAATGAAGAAGGTGTGGAAGACATTAATCTGATGAGGTAGAACTATAGCCTCATATCATTGACGTCGAAGTAGCTGTTCTTTATTTATTTTCGATTGCTTTTCCAAGAATGTTGTAGTGCTTTTTTGTCCATTTTGAGGAGGAGTTTAATCCCCAAGGCGTGGAAGATGTCCTAAAGTTACTTTAAAAACAATTATCAGGAATTGGTTTGGGATATATGAAGTGTTGAGGGATCTGGAATTAGTTCAAGGTACAATGATCAGGAATTTATAATCCTTGCAGGTTGCACGAAGTATCCAAGGAATCTATGATTTGTTTAGAAGAATTTCTAATCAATATAGGATGATATCTAATTCGTGTGGGGGAATGATAAAAAACAATCAGTATATGGCTGTCTATCATCGACGTATGGCTATCTATAATCAGTTAACAGCGGGATTCATAGTTAGTGGGAGGGATTGATGATTAATCGACGTACTGGAATCTTTAATCATTCTACGGTACAGGAAAGTTTTGGGGATTAATATGTGGACGATCTCACCTCCCTCAGCTCCCAGTGTGACTATCGCTGGTGAATCAGATCTCTACGTCAAAAGCGGCTCCACTGTCAACATTAAGTGCGTTATCTCGAACGCCCTTGAGGAACCTACTTACATCTTCTGGTACCACGTAAGTACCTTATCACTTATTTAAGTAAGACTAGTTGTATACTTTTCGTCTTCAAGGAGTCTTTCTCACTATTTCTCTACGGATTGTTATATATATATAGTGTTAGAATGTAGTTTGTGTGAAGGTGATCTTAGCTTTCATCTAGTTACATTCCCTACGTCTTCGAGGGTAGATTTATTTATCTATCTATCTATCTATATGTCTATCTCTCTATTTCTCTGTCTATCCCTCTTTGGTTATCATCCAACACGAGGAGATGTTAGACTATGAAAACTTTGTTATGATACGAGAGAAAATTGCTGTCTACAGAATGTAGGCCTTCCCTGTCCATGGAACAGACAGACACAGCATCTTGCAAGACGTTCCTCTCTGTCTCCCTCTCTCCCCCCCCCCCCCCGCCGGGGGCCCGTCGGGG
>JAUTXX010550672.1:0-10320 GCA_032273605.1 Panulirus laevicauda
GTGTGTGTGTGTGTGTGTGTGTGTGTGTGTGTGTGTTTGTGTGTGTGTGTGTGTGTGTGTGTGTGTGTGTGTGTGTTATACCAGGAGGACTGGGAAACCTAGATAACACAAGACCTGGTGCTCAGTAACAAGATTATCCGCTGGGGCACGGTAATACAAGCCTAGATTCCTGACATGTATAGATGATGGTGACACAAAATGGTAGAATGAGGTACTGGGATGAGGGTCTTGGAGGGCAGGAGGCTGATGAGGCACCGTAGTTCGACTGCACCGAACTACGGACGAAAGCAGTGAAGGATACAGTGATGAAGTGGCGCAGACATGAGTCTCAAAAATAACATGGGAGTCCTGGAGTGAGGGGAGTGGCAGGGGAGGCCTGCCCAAGTGAAGCGAGTGGTGGTAGGACAGACCAACTCCATGTAAGGCGAGTGATGGCAGGAGAGGCCTGCTGGAAGTGAGGCGAGTGATGGCAGGAGAGGCCTGCTGGAAGTGAGGCGAGTGGAATCAGCAGCGAGAGGGACAGAGCGCCAGCACGTCGACCACTGAGGCTACCGATGAGGGGTATCTGAGTCTTGGATTGACGAGAATATTCAATGAACGACGATCTGATTGTTGTGAAGGATAAGAATCTGGTTGAAGGAGACACGAAGGGTTCTACGTCTCGATGCAGGACAGAGTGTGTGTTAGACAATGGAGATGGGTGTACGTCTTGATGAGAGACAGGGTGTATACCAAAAAGGGGGTACACAGGTCCAGGGGGGCACTTGGTGAAAGAAGCAGGGAGCATGCCAGTGAGAGGGTACACATGAGAAGGGTGTAAACTCTGATGAACGAGACAGGGAGTATACCAGAGGAGGAGTACAGAGGAGAGGGGTGTAAACTGTGATGAAAGAGACGGGGTGTATACCAAGGAGGGAGTACACAGAAGTGTAAACTGTGATGAAAATGACAGGAAGCGTACTAGGGAAGGGTGGGGGCAGTTTACAGAAATGATAACTGTGATGAAAGAGGCAGGGAATATATAAGAAAAGGGAAGACACAGCGAAAGTGAAACATGAATCAATAAGAGGTGATGAAGGATATACACGCACCCCTCACCTACCCTGGTACAAGCTCATACACACACATCCTGTGTCACTCCACCTTCCTATAAGGTTCACAGGACTATACCCACCCTCTAATGTAAGTCACTACATAAGACTCAGCTGATATGTAATTCATAACATTAAATGGTAACTTACAATGTTTGAAATTAAGTCAACATAATAAGTATGCAAGATGCTCCGTGTTCAGTATTTCTTTAGCTTAATTTTCTGGAACAGAGGAACGTCTCATCGTACAGACAGTAAGGTGAAAGATCAGGCCGTTAATACCCAAGGGTAACACCGTCGTGCCCTGGCCTTTGAAACCTCAGAGTCGAACCGTAGTACGACCCATGGGTCGTATGACTGTTCTCAGGAATCGTACCGTCATGCTTATGGGTCCAGGTGGCAAAAAGACAGTTTAATCCACTTACGTACTTGCAAAATTCTACTGATTTTAATAACTTATAATACAAGGAGCAATGCAAGTGCCCGTCTCTTGTAAACGAAAAATAATGTAAACCCTTACTTTACGAGTAAATATACATCACACACCGAGGCTGGCCTGCAGTGGGGCAGACACACGACCACCATCAACAGCAACTGGGGATTAATGATTGCAACCCAATGATCAACAGATCACAAAGTCCATTAATCCAGCGAGTCACCACAGACACACGCGGGGTGGACTGATTATATAATCAGAGTAATTTCTCTTGCTGTCACTGGCGATTTCGTGAACATTTGAGAGTTATGGTGTTTATGGTGTTGATCATAGCACGTTATGGTGGTGGAGGTGAAGGTGTTAGTGGCGGTGATGGTGATTAGTTATGTTGATAGTGATTACAGCGTTGATGGTCAAGATAGGTAGGTTATGGTGATGTTAATCTAGGTGGGTTATAATCTTGAGTGATGAAGGTGGGTTGTAGTTATGATGACCATCAGAGTGGGTTGTGGTGGTGTTGATCATGGTGGGTAATGGCGGTGTTGATCATGGTGGGTTATGGCGGTGTTGATCATGGTGGGTTATGGTGATAGTGATCACAGTGGGTTCTGGTGATGGTGATCATGGTGAACACTCATCGTGATGGTGAACGCCGTCGACGGTACACACAGGGTAGTGACGGTGATATACACGTGAATCCAACAAGTCAACAGACGAACCTGGAAACTGGAAACCTCAACTCAATCTTAGAAGTCAACTCTGAGGACCAAAGTTTTGGAAACCCCTGGATCCAACCCTGACTAAAGGGGACTGGAAACCCCAGCTACAAGAAACCACTGGGCTAATAAAATTATCACTCTCTAAAAATAACTTTTAGAAAGTACACGAGAGGCTGTTGCAAAATACTCGGTAATTATCTGTCATTAAGATTAATCAAGATATAATATGGCGCCGTAGGGATGCCAACGGGCAACTCTCTCTGTATTTACCGAGATGATGGCTGGCAATTTCGACGGTATAAAGCACTCAGGACTGCTTCACGCTCTGAAGTTAATCCCATGTAATAAGAGAGCAATGTAATATAACATGACAATATCAATGGCAGCCAAATTATTTGCAGTAAGACGTCTCTGTAGCATTATTGTAACTCTAGCACTTTTAGGCGTTTACGAATACCTCAACGAAAGACAATATAGTGGAGCCATCACCCACACAATGATGCATGATTAATGAATGTGATTATGAAATATCCATTCTTTATGCGAACGTTTTAACTGGAAACTCCTCTTGTAATGTGTTTCTGGATGGTCTGTGAACATCTCATCTACATACAATGGAAAGTAATAGCGTCCTCTAAATCACGAATAAATTAACTACCTCGTCCCGTAAGAATGTACACCTCGCCCGTGTATAAGTAACTGCAGCGTGCATCGCATATAAACTCCTCCAGTCTAGCTCTAACCCCAACCCTTTGGAACAGGAACGTGATAATACAATTCATATCATCTTAGCACCTCGTCTGTGGGGCGTGCAAGTCAGGAGGCTTGGTGGGCACGTGGCGCAGTGGGTGGGCGGTTAGGAATGGGCGGTGTCTGGGTGGGCGGCTACGTGTTGTGGGTGGAATCATGACGGCCCGGTGCACGGACGACCCCAGCTGTCCGCAATGACTCTATGTGGGTGACAGGTTGCGGTGAGCTGGGTTATGTGACCTTGGCCGTGATGGTGGACGACCGGGGTTGGGCTGTGAAGGTCTTGGCCCGGTTGTAAAGGACTATGATGGGCTGTGAAAGCTTGCTAGGATGGGCCGTGAGGGGCTGGGATGGGGGCTGAAGGTCTATGGGTTATGTTGAGGGACAAGAGGGTGGGCGGGTGTTTCCAAAAGCCATTGCGATGTCTGTTTAATACATCTGGGATCAGATATCTCTTGGCTCTAATCGTCTAGCATCAACTTTTCTTGGTCATCCGATATCTCCCAGACCTGGTCATTTGGCGTCTCCTGGGTCTAGTTATGTATAATCTTCTAGAACCGCGATCCGATCTCTCACAGACCTTGTCACCTGATATCTCCAAGACCTGGTCATCTGGCATGTCCTACACCTGGTTATCTGGCATTCGTAGTCTTGTTTACCTAATATCTTCAACTGACCCTTAAACCACCACAATCGAACTTCATCCAAGACTCACCAACTCTCAACGAGCATTTATGGCGTATTGAGGGTAACGTCTACTCCATAACAAAGAATTGTTCTCCACATCATGTTATCGCCAGCGAATCTATGTTGTCATACTGTTCCTCAGGTGTTTGTCTTCCCCACAAAATGGACGTAAGTGAGAATAACGAACAAAAATTAACGAGATCTTAACACACGCAGCAACCTGCTGGGGGAAGCATGGCCAACGAACGATGCAGGTGGAAGAGTTCAATGGATGATGTATGAATAATCCTGTCAACATCAAACAAACGAACATTTCTTCACATCATCATAAAGAGATACAACAGCCAGATGGTACAGTCCGACATGAAAAGGAAGCGGAAGTCACAGCTACGTGAGGAAATTCTTTTTTCTTTTTTTCTATTTAGTTTAACGATAGACATGTAGAACACTGGGATGAATTACCACCAGATATACTCAATTTCAAGACTATCACTTCCATTCAGTTACGGCTGGACAAACACGTCAGTGATGTCCATTGTAAGTAGACAGTCCTACTTCAAGAAGGGGAAGAAAAGGTTTAAACATTGAAGATATGTACGCATTTCACCTCGACGTGCCAGGGATTCAAACCCGGGTGAAAAAACTCGACAACAGGAGAGCGTAACTACTCCTTCCACGTTTGTGAGAGCATTTGACCCGGGCTCGAATCTTGGACGCATGAAGGTGACTTGTTGACATCGATTTCATGTGAAAATACATGGCAGAAGATGAAACAAGTGACAGTGCGTGGCAGAGGATGAAACAAGTGACTGCGTGGCAGAAGATGAAACAAGTGACTGCGTGGCAGAAGATGAAACAAGTGACACTGCGTGGCAGAGTTTCTTTTACCACAGTTCGTGTTGGGAAGTTTCCCCGCTCACACTTTCCTATGAAATATCAATGGCAGTATATTCTCTCGTCCCGTACAAGTAGACTCGGTTTTAGTTCTCAGTTCTTTTCCTGCCGGCTGTTGAGCCGGAGGGAGTGGTGGGTAGGGAGGTGCCTTCAGCTTTTACTATCCTGTGTCTATCACTGTCATGAATTAGATTATGACTGCAGTTAAATTCGTCAGTGACAGTAAGGCATCATATCATTATGTCCTTCCCTTGTACTCATCCAGGTAGTCAGTTATCACGATAACTCCGACAAGAAGAAGAAGAAAAAGAAGAAGAAGAAGAAGAAGAAATTAATTCCCTCCAAATTTATCTCTGCAAATACACTACATAAGATCTTACAGAATATATTCCGGTAGCTCCTCCTGGACCCACGAAAACTGACAGTAATTTCACTGGTGTATATATACTGGACCAACTATCGCTTTGTAAACGCGTATCGCATTAGTCTCGCCCACCAATTGTCTGGCGTTAATATCACTTCTATGTCAGTTTTTGTTTTATTTTTTTTTTACACCAGACTAATAAACACGTGTCGTTCTCCTTTGTGTTCTCTTCAAGCGGAAATCATATTTACTCTCGTTCAGTGTACATTCCTGACAACAAGATCTTCTGCGGTGCGTGTGGACCGCTGTAATGTCTAGTTACTACGACGTGAGCAGCGGCGGTAGCGAGCCAGGGGTCCGCTCTGAACACCCACACATCAAAATGTTTTCTATACTCATCCGGCAAATTTGCTCTACCTGTCTTATCTTAACATTTTCCTTCTTCGTTTTCTTCCTTCGAGATTTTTCCTCTCTTTGGCTCTCCCTCCCCATACACACTCCCCCTCCCCCGAAGGCACCGTATGGAATAGTGTGTAGACGCACATGTCAAGGTAAACCCAAGGCAGAATAAACCCTCTTGAGGGTAAACCCATCCATGACAGTGTGAACACGCGTATGTCAGTGTACACCTAACTCATAGCAGGGTAAATCCATCCATGTCAAGGAAAATCCAAGCCAGTGTAAACCCACCGATGACAGGGTAAACCAGCCACGTAGGTATAAACATGCACGTACTTATGGTAAGGTAAACCTATCCATATCGTGCTAAACCCACGCGGGTCAGTGTAAATTTTCTCATGAGAGAGTAAACCCATCTTGTCAATGTAAACTCAACTGTGTCAAAGCAAACCTTCATCAATGTAAACAAACTCATGTCGGTGTCCTCATGTCAAAGTAAACCACCTCCACTGTAAGTCTGCTCATGCTGAAGTAAACTCACCCATCCCAGGAAAAGCCCACGTCTAGGTCAATCCACGTCAAGGTAAACCTGCACATGTCAGGGCAAACCTACCCATGTCAAAGTAATCCCCACGGCTGTTAAACCTACACTTGTCAGAGTAAACCCACGTCAGGGTAAACCTACCAGCGACCCCTCGAGGCCATGGCACCTCACATTGGACAGCGCCGATCGCCTCTCGTCCGTACCGTGCGTTGCCGACTTACAAAACAGCAATTCCAAAATTCTCTTGCTTTTCTGTATCTCCAACTCTCTCTGTCGGCAAGGCTGTATCTCCAACTCTCTCTGTCGGCAAGGCTGCCAGCAAACGTTGCCATACTGTGAGGTGGCAACGCTTCACACCTTAACATAAGAAAAAAAAAATAACCTACCAGGTCAACTCTGAGTTATGAGATGGCAACAATAAAGTGTAAAATGACTCGTCGGAGGTTAGAGAATTGACACGAGGAATTCCCACTCTCGCTCGACCCCAGGTAATGGAGACAGACAAACACAACCAGATAAGCTGAGCGCCTAAATCCCCCACTAATCCGCTTTGTAATGTGGAGTAATCCCGGCTGGCGGAGGGATGGTGGGAGAGGGGGTGTAGGATTAGTGGCAGTCAGATGGTAAAACCATTGTAACATTAACCAACAGTTCCTCGGGCGGCCACCTGAGGCGCTCGGGTCGACCAGGTAGTGACCTAAGGGGAGGGTGGAGGAGGGAGGGAAGGGCATGTTGATGGGGACATGACCTGTAACTGTGCGTGGTTAAATAGGTTAATGGGGGAACGTCCTCTGTAGCGACGTTTATGGGGAAACAGGCTCGTACGGATAGTTGTCCGTAGTTACATTAGGAAAAATGGGTTAATGGGGGAGGCTCTTCTATGGCTAATGGGGATATATAGTCTAAAGGAATCAGCACTCTTTAGGGTTAATAGGAAGGTACAGGTTAATGGAGAGGGTGCTTTATAGCTATGATAGGGCCAAACAAATGAATGTATGGCATCCGTAGATGGTACAAAGATGAAGCTAGAAGAAAGGATCATAAGGCAAATAGGCTGAACATATTAGAAACGAAGTTATTAATGAGAGTGAACTGATGAGCACAATAGGGAAAGGACAGATAATGGAAATTTATATTGGGATGATCCCATCAACTTCATATCAAACAATGTATATCAATAAATTCCCGACGGTAAATTCCTATATATGTCAGTAGGTGGATAGGTTGTAAACAGGTGAATGATCATCTCTGCAGAAAGTACAATACATCAGCTTTACACAAGGTATTGTGGTTGTTGTCTATGTACGACAAGAGCCGTTACCAGGGACGAAAACGAAATGGAATTCCAGAGAGACGAAAAGCGAGGGTTCTGGAACCCAGATTAAGTGAGGGTTCTGGAACCCAGCATAGTTACGTAAGCGTGTATCCGGGTGGCTGCTTTACTGGACGAGTATGTGCGTTGCTGGATTTCGTGCTGATCACCACCAGCTGGTCTTCACGACAATTCTTACCATACGTCAAATATAATCGGTTATTACGTTCGCCAGGTCTTTGTGCTTGGAGCGGTCCCTTGTCTTCAGACGGTCTGGTATAGGTTCCTAGTGTTAGGATCGCCAGGTCTTTGTTCTTGGAACGGTCTCTTGTCTTCAGACAGCCCTGCACAGGTTCTTGGAATTAGGTTCGCCAGGTCTTTGCCTGCCAGGAGCCCTTGTTTCTTGACGGCCGGATGGAGGGTGTTAGTTCAAGTCTTTGCCAGACACACAGCCTCTGACGGCCTGTCCTCTGTTAATGTGATTAGTTTGTACGTTGATGTCAGGTTCGCCCGGGGGTGTGTGCCTCGCACGGAGACCTTGTCATATGACGGCCCGGTCTCTGATTGCTTCACGAGATTAGTTGCTTTGAATCGGTTCCTCACTGCGAGACTGAATACGTTCAGGGAGAAGTGATTTTCTTTTGCATTATGGAAGCAATTTCTATTGAAAAAAATAAGATATTGAATAAAACACATTATTTCTCCAATCATGCTTTCTTTTCTTTCGCTTTTTACTTCTTTTGATTATTTTCTCCCCGACGTTTGCCCTTTCCTACACCTCTCCGTCTATTCCTTCACTCCCCCTACATCTTCCCTGCTGCCAGACATTCCCTCCGGCCGACTGGGGTCAGGTGGGCCCATTTACACCCATATTTATGATGTGTGGAAAGCCTTGGTTCTGATCATGGTGGCCAGTCGGCCACGACCAGCAGGTGTTGCCGACAAGGGCTCGACAATGGTTGCTTCGAGGCAGCAGAAGGTGTGCACGAGAACAGAGGCAGCAGAGTGTGATATAAGACGGGGTGAGGGAGGGAAAGGGGAATATACGACTGTATAAAAAATTGGGAACAGACAAAGGCGAAGGAAAGAAGAAATATATGAATATAACAAATAGGAGGAATGCGCGCGAAACACTGGAGGAAGAAGTGCTTAAAAACTGATAAAGAAAGAATGCAATACAGAAGAAATATTGTGGCACAGTAAGGTGAGGGCAGAGAAGAATGCAAGTACGAGAAGTCATACTCAACCTACCACAAAAACACAATACCAACACTGAACTCAAAACAGAGTAAGTGGCATCGATAAATCACATTACTGGTAGACAAACAACACCAGGTCTGTCTACGAAGACAAAGTCGATAACGTGGTGGAAATAGCAGAAAAAAAAATATATTCCTGAGGCAATACTCACCCACCAAACATGACTTGGTAATGAGATTAGGAAAAAACCACATCCCGTGCTAAGGCGAGACTTACCTCTGAGGTCCAATGGCCTTACCGATGGAACCCAAGCCCCGGGACCTCCACTGACTTTAGAGGACTTAGCTAGACTTACCGTCACCTTATCTCCACTATCAGAGCAGCGGGACTTACCTGGAAAGAGAGATAAGAGAATAATGTTAATGGTGGCTCCCAGAGCACCGGTGACATACGGGAACATACGGGCATGTGACACTTTATTTACCTGACCAAGTCCTTTGGCGGATAGTGAGGCAGTACCAGATCCGTGTGGATATGTGTATGACTTGTGGGTACCTCTAACCTGCGGGTACTGGTGACTTGTGAGTTGCTGAAGACTGGATTCATCTACAATATTGCGGATGGTAGTAACTTGTGGAATAGTTGTAGTTTGTGGATAACTGCAACTTGTGGATAATCATAGTTAGTGGATATCTAGAACTCGTGGATCTTATAGTGTGTGGGTATCTGCTACCTGTGGATATCTGCAACTTTTGGATATATGAAGCTCGTGTATATATTTGTGGTTTGTGGATATATATATATATATATATATATATATATATATATATATACCCTGTATATCAATGAATATCTATAACTAATGTATATCTCTAGTTTGGAATATTTGTATCTTGTAGATATCAGTAGGCTGTGGATACTCACACCCGACAAATATCTGTAGTTTGTGGATATTTGTGACGTGGATTTTGGTCATGGGGGTACAAGTCGCTTGTGGCCATGCTTAGCTCATGGATAATAATAACAATTCATGGATGAGTGAGTCTGTGTGTGCAGCTTGTGGATTACTGTAGCCTTGAATCATTATATCGTGGAAGTGTACAACCTGTTGTATCTGCGGGTTGTGGATATGTGTAACGAGAGTATAAACGTCACTAGAGGATTACCTAATACTTTTGGAGATTTGTCAGTGTGCGTTACGTATATTGAGGATATTTCATATTAGAAATCTGTAGATATCTGCAACTTGTAGATGTTTATTACATATGGATATTTTCGATATGTGAGGATCTGCATTACGTTTATATATATATAACATGTATATATTTTCGACCTGTATGTAATACGATCACTTGTATAAAATGGGAATATTTCTATCGTTTAAAAATACGTTACTGTAATGTGGAGGGAAAAATGATTCCTGCTATTGATTGTAGTTCCTTCATAAAACCTGATGATTCTCCCCAGTGGCGAAATAATGTTTCATTGAAGTCAGAACTTTTCATGAGAACACTGAATCAAATACACTAAGTAAGTAACGTTTTCCTTCCAGCCTTGGGGACTGGGGAGACTCGTGTAGT
The DNA here is from genome assembly GCA_032273605.1 of Panulirus laevicauda. Classification (NCBI taxonomy): domain Eukaryota; kingdom Metazoa; phylum Arthropoda; class Malacostraca; order Decapoda; family Palinuridae; genus Panulirus; species Panulirus laevicauda. Next base: position 9,977 of record JAUTXX010550672.1, read on the forward strand.
TTTGCTCTTACAGTCACTTGTCTAGGAAAACTATGAAATAGAACAATAACAACAACAACAACAACAACAACAACAACAAGGACAGACTACCACGACAGGCTACTAATCTGCTTCCATAAAGACCTGAATCACAACACACATGATAAAGATCGACAGTGATTTACGGTGATTGGTTGTGCTTAAAAATACAGACGACACAGAGTTGGAGCCAGATGGGATATATTACTGCCACAAGCAGGCGGGCGGGTCGCGTTCCTGTCTCCAACGAATATTTAAAAATGTTGAGGTGCATTCTTGAAACGCAATTTGCTCCTGCATCCAGCGGTGGAATATCACCCAGAGAA
>JAUTXX010550683.1:0-10319 GCA_032273605.1 Panulirus laevicauda
GCGCTCCTTCATGACAACAGTACGGGTTGTGGCGAGGGGCGCCGCCCCTCCTCCTCGGAGGCAAAGCACCTCGATCATGCCACCGAAAGTTACCACCTCCATCGAAACTTCGAACCAAGTTGGACACAGAGAGAGGGAGAGAGAGAGAGAGAGAGAGAGAGAGGGAGAGAGAGAGAGAGACTCCCTTCCACGCCAAAGCCAGAGCCGGAGCGACTGTATAAACTTCGCCTTATTGTTCGATATAATCGAGCTAACACTAAGTTATTCAAGCGGGGTCTAAATGTATAATGTACGACCACTAAGTTATTCAAAGTGGGTTTGAATGCATAATGGACGACCAGGAGGAGAATCTAATGCTATCAAGACTGATGTTCAAGGTATATATATATATATATCTGAGAGGATTTTGTCGTCATATTGGCGAAAACCCTGGCACTTCACACACCGTGCACCAAATGTTTCACTCAACTGCTAATATTAATCCAAACGTCGACATTCATTTGTTTGAGTAATTGATCAGTAGATTAATCATGGTATCGCTCTATCACAGTACATATACCGGCATCCTACCAAAAAAAAGTAGATGGTAGTTCTTTTGAAAATGAATATTTGGATTTGATTTGATTACTATCTAATCGTAGATACGGGGGGGGGGTCTTTTTGGGAACGAATTTTCAAATGTTCAGATACCATTATCTATATCTAGAGTGAAGGTTTTGGTAGGGTAGGTCAATAAAAGCACCGTATTAATGTAGTGAGGATACCCACGAATCATCATTTGACTCACTGAAGCTTTAGTCTTGGACGCCAGACACCCCATCTTACTACCTAACCTCTGGGGTTCTCTTGAGGTATTCGATTCTAACCTTCGACCATTACTTTCCCATATCATATGATCCTTGTACTGTCACGCTGCCTCACACCTTCTTTGAGCTTCTTAGGCCATCCCTGTGATGTAGTATGACAGACACACTCTCTGCTATCAAATTACACTATGCCATGTCGCTGCACTTCGTATCATTATTATATAACATCTACGGCCCTTTCATGTCGTAGCAAATTCCTCAACATTACACTGATTCATTTTCCTTCCCCTGCTCGAAATTATCTCCTCACTGAAGTAGCGCCAGGAACATACACAACTTATCCCTAAAGGATAAAGTCCTCTCCTGGTTCCTTCTGGCGATCCTACTTTAAGAGAGTGATAATAGAAAAGGGGAAGAAGGACCTCCACTTTCCTTGAGTCCTGCCCTGTTCTTAGTCACCCTCTACAACACCACGTAGAAGATACGCTGGGTAGTATCCTTTCTCCCTTATCTTCTACGACAACTCTCTTCACATCATCCTCAAATCTCTCTAGTGATCATCTACTCTCTACACACACACACACACACACTCCTCCCAGCGCTGCACGACACCGCCCTGCCGTACCGCCACCAGATCAACTCGATGATTGGCCCCCAACACCACATAGACACAAACTCCTCCTCCTCCTCCTCCTCCTCTTTTTTCTTCTCACCACACGCGCCACCACCACCTCAGCCACCAGCAGCACAGCCCTGATCCCTCTGATCTGCTCTTAGGCTCCGGATGTACAGACGTGGAGGGAGGAACTGACATTCTGATGCCGCTGGTGTAAATGTGGGCGTCTTTACAGCCATGATGCAGGGGGGTGTAGAGTGTGAGGGTGTGTGGATGTGTCAGGGTACTGTGTGTGTGTGTGTGTGTGACGAGAGAGAGAGGGGTTGGAAAGGAGGCGACGATATTGTAGGAAAATACAATACTACTGGTGTGGATCGTATGGGAATAAATGTATATATATATATCAAGTGCTTTGTGGTCTATTGTATATAATACATTCTCCTTTCTGGATAGATTACCAGAAATGATCGTAAGCGGAAAATGGGATATGGGTTGACGGTAAAGTACCATATACTGTATCAGGGTTATTCTGTAGATGTAGAATGCAGTTGTATGGCTTTTTTTTTAAAAGGAGGATTTTGGGATACAAAAATACCCGCGTTTTATGACGTAAAAGTAAAGATAAAACGCATACAACACCCCACACACGACAGGAGCATCTCTGCCTCAGAACACATGGACATCAAAGGATATAAAGAGTTAGGGAACGTCATCTCTAAAAGCTCTGCATATATCACCTTCTTGCCACAACACTGCTTCCCCAGCAGCAGCAGCAGCAGCAGCAGCTGTTGCCACCTGAGAGTCAAGTAACATGACCGTAAGTGAACGATCTGAGGAGGAGGAGGAGGAGACACGTATAGTTTCAATCTATCTTCCCTCTGCATGATATGTATGGCTATTGACGCGTCTGTGTATTGTTCCCGCCTCCCTCTCCTCCCGTCCACACGCAGGGGATCAGGGACGGGAAGCCTTTCACTGCACTCACACACACACCCTCAGCCCGTCCATATCCAGAGAGGCAAGGAGAGACATGGTCTTTTCCACGGTAAGATCAACGATGCATAATCTTTCACACGACACGGGAAGGTAATTCAGTGGAGCGTACGACCAGACAGACGTCTCCATTCACACGTACAGTGACTCCGAATATGTAAATGTTGTACACATTTTGTTAGACTTGTATGAACGTGGAGTTACGTCAATGTTTATTTATCTTGATGTTTGATAACCATGTTATATGTTTGTATCATATCTGAGGGTGTAAATTCTATATGTTTACGAAGATTTGTCTTCAATAAGGTATAAGATTCCTTTCATTGACAGCAGGTATATAAGAATATGATCATCAGTGATATTCTTATAGATCTGTATGAAAGGATATGCTTGAAATATATCCATCTTTGTCGCAGTTTCTCGGGAAATACAAGGAATGTATGTTAGGGGCAAGGTGGGTAGTTGACAGGGTGGCCGCCACGAGGGGGTGGCGCTGGTGGTGTTGTGTGGAGAGCTAGAAGGTGTGTGTGTGTGTGTGTGTGTGTGTGTGTGTGTGTGTGTGTGTGTGGGGAGGGAAGGAAGGTGCTGGTTTTTGTGGCCGTGAATGCTGGCGAATTATAACACAGCCTCAGCAAGTTCATCCCGCTGTGAGAGAGGCGGGAGAGCCACAGTGTCCACGTTGCCACTCCCTGTACCGTGTTCTCGGTGAGGTAGGAGTGCGATCACTGGGGAGACTGTTGATGTGGCGCACTGCCACTGACGGTAGATGCTGCGATGGGAGGAGGAGGAGGAATTACCGTCCCTCAGGACACACGAGAGACGGACGAGGTAGACGCGCACCTCCCCTTGAAACCTGGTGAGTGTGCAGTCTAACCTTTTGTAACTGACTGGAAAAGACATATTGAAAATTTACCCCGCGGACTGAAAGGGCAAATGTTCGTCTTGGTTAGTCAAGTGGTGAGCGGCAGATGGTGATTACCTGTGGCATTAACCTGGCTATTACAGGTGGGAGCTGTGGCTGGGACGCCTCCCGGAGGGGGCTGGACAGGTGCAGCAGGGAGGGAGTGAGGGTGTAGGCTTATCTCGGCATTACTGCTGCGTCTCCCCCTTATATTTCCCACAAGTCTCTCCCACTCGAAAAAGTTAAAGGTAATCTAGTTTTTGCTCGGCGGCAGCCTGGTGGGTTTCCTGGAGAGGCCCGTGCGCCCGCCCGCCCGCTCTGTGTGTGTGTGTGTGTGTGTGTGTGTGTGTGTGTGTGTTTGAGTTTATATACGTGTCTGAGTGTGTGTGTGTGTGTGTGTGTGTGTGTGTGCTGACGTATTTGTAAACACGGGTGAGGGAGTTTAACCTTCATTCGGCTTCATGTCTTTGTCTCGTCTTTCTGTCATACAGTTTCTTAACCTTATAGTTTAGTGTTCCACTTATCCACACCTCTGCTACGACAGAAGTATTTCGTTGCATCATATTTCTGAGACTTGCTCAATTTCCTGTCCTACGCTCTAATTGATTGGTCGAACCCGAGGTCAGAAGAGTGTTGCAAGACGACACCGTCATATCCACTGACGGACACTTCATATTTGTAATTGTGTTTTCTCGCCTCCTTCCATCTGATGTGGACACCTCCACGACGGCAGACTTCTCTCTGTAGCTTATCTCATGTTTCACAGAACAGGGTTTTGTATTCCCCATTGAACCCTCTCTACTAAATCTGTATCTATACTATAAGGTGTTTCTGTCCGTCTGTCCGTTCGTCCCTGTGTACACGACGAGAAAATTGCCAGATGCACGGTGATTGACCCCCATTCACAGCTGCCAATGATTCATCCATTTCCTTGGCAGGATAGGAATTGCTGGGTGCTAGGGTGATATATTTTTTTGAAAGCGAAAATTATTGTTATGAGAGAAGGCTGTGCCAACAATGTGGGGAGGTAAGGATGTAGAAAATGGCTGGAATGTGATTGCACCATTAAACAATGTCATCCGCCATTCAGTGTGTGATAGACAGCGAGGGATTAGGTGACAGAGAGGAGGATGGGATGGACAGAGAGGGAGAGTGTTACGGTGTAGAGGGAAGGTATGGATGTCAGGGAGGGAGAGACGGGTAATGATGAGAGAGAGCGTGTGGTAGCCCTCCGCAAAAGCGATTAGACGAGAGCCCGGAGTGCCCGAATCTGCTCGTGTCTCTTAACGTTGTAACACCAAACTGGAGCTACATTTTGTATTCAGATGTCCTTTAAGTTTTATTGCCCCTTCCCCCTACTTAATGGGAGTGTTTACGTTTCGCAATGTATGACAATTGTAATGTTATGTAACTGACAAACTGCATATTGCATCAGCCCTTTAATCTCTCTGACACGGAGAATTTTCCACTAGCCATCCTATAAGATGACTCTGATAGATGGGCCTCATTTCATTGTGCTTATTATGAACTTTTTCTTTTCATATGCTTTAAACTTCGCCAACCTTGCCTCTTACCAAAGCTAGAGCCAAATTCGCTTCGTAGGTCGTCGCAGTTTTGGATACTCTTTATTTCCTTTCGAATTCGAAAATCATCTGCGGACGTATTCAGGAAAGATCCGATGAGTTCTGGCATGTCTTTCACTAACCCAAGAAACAGCAGCTGGTTACTTTCACCCAGCTGGGAAAGGCAGCTCTGACGTGTGACTTTTGATCCTTTCCGTTTAGATGATCCTCGAGCCACTTATGGAAGCTTCCTCCACCCTGTGGAAGACAAAGTCAAACGCCCTCTGGCAGTCCAAAAACACAGAGCACCCATACAACTTTGTCTGCGCTGTTGCACATTGTTGCCAAAGTCCCGACCACTAGTCGTGCATGATCTCTCTCCTCTGTATCAGTGGTGTTCCTCTGGTATTGTTTTCGTTGCTTTCGAATTATATTCTTCATGAGTTTACAGACTGTGTTACATATAAGCGTAACATTATTTTCTCCCACCCTTGGTATCAAGCCCTTGAGTAATCAGACATCTCAAGTGATCTCTCTCGTGTTTGTGTCAAACTATGAATAAGTTAGGCAGGATAACATCAAGGTCGCGAGCTGTATATGGGTCTCGATCTTTCACTGGCGCCTTTATATCTCGTGTAGTAATCTCCATACTTCCCTGGATCCCTCATCCTTCCTGTCTTGATGCTGTTGGAGGTGATGTGCCCTCCAGTGTGAATACTCACACGACTCTGAAACCTAGTATTCGGCTCCTCATGTTTTCTTCTTCGCTCCAGTAACCCTTCCTCTGGGTCCTTCACTATACTTATCTGTTGTTTATTAGTAATTTGTTTGGGATGGATTCTTGGAGAAGTGTATGATTTTCTTTTATTCTGAGCAAAATTTATCATTCATATAAGTTCGCCGTTCCCAGCGTACAAATGAACGCCTGAACAGATGTTTGGTCTTATCCACTCTCTAGCAGTTATGTCTAATGCACCGAAAACAAGAGCCTCCAATCAGCTGGCAAACCTCACAGACCTTTCCGTGGTTTCTACTGACCACTCCATATATTTTAGTTCTACCCACATCGTCCCCTGTATACCACATCGCTCAAGTTCGCTGTTTCCCTTACACGCCTCTCACCCTCCTGCATATTTAGGTTCTGATAACTCAAATCCTCTTTTCATGTTTCCTCCACTTCTGACACGTATCCTTTTAGTCTCTCTTCACTTCTCTCCTTATGTCCAGACCACTTCAGTACACTTTGTTCAGCTCTAAATAATACTCAGCTTACTAGCACACCTCTCCCTCATACACTATCATTCCTTACACAATAATCCTCTTCACAACACATGATTTCATTTCCAACACATTCACCGTCTCCTGTTCTTTTGTATTCATTACCCACGACCTGCACCCATACAGCATCACCAGGACTACCCTACCACTAAATGTACCATTTTTGCCCTCACAAACAGTTACTATTTTTTCCCCACACATTCTTCAGTGCACCCAGAACAATTGTCTTCTTACCCTTCCTATATGATTCACTTAGCTCTCATAGTCACATCCGCTGCTGTGTCCATCTTAGGCATCTAAAGCACACTCGTTTCTCTAAGGTCTTGGGGGTCTCTGCAGTCAAACTCACATCACCCTGTCTACTCCTGCTAAACCTCATAATCTTATTTGCTTTACATTAACTCTCAACTTCCCCCTTTCATACACTTTTCCCAGCCCAGACCTCACTGTTCTTCCACAAAGGTTTGTCATCCAAAGAACAACTGACACACCACCCTACCCCCAAAGAGACTGCATATTTATCCTTCTTTTCAAGACTCTGTATATATATCCTTCACCGCCCCATCCATAAACAGCTTAAACAGCCATGGTGACATCATTCACCCTTCCCTTGACGCAGACCCACCTTCACCAGAAACCACTTTCTTCCCGTCCTACTCGCACAGTGCTTCTGGTAGCTTTCCACCCACATCATATATTAGGTATTGCTTTCGAAAAGGCATTTCTGTCAACCCTGTCGAACACTTTCTCTTCATCCACAAATGCCACGTACACATCATTCTTTTTCTCAAAGTATTTCTCCCACAAATTCCTTATATGAAACGCTTGGTCCTGCATCAGTCCTGAAACTTTTTTTTTCGTCCACTTTTCCTTCCATGTAATCTCGTTCCCTGCTCTCCTACCTTTCAAACACTGCCTGACTGTTGCACCTTCAGCACTTTTTCTACATGATATCTCTATTTTCCCCAGCCTTACGGCATTACTCAGCCACGTGTCAGTCTTTTCTCTTTTCTCTTTTTCCTTGTCTGCTGTTGTTGGTGGTACTCCTTCATCATATACTTCCAGACCTTTTCAGACACTGTTCCACACCCTAGCTCTGGAATCCCGCCTCCCAGTTTACATCTCTCGTAAAAATTTGCTTACCTCCGTAAAGTTCGGTCCCTTGTATTTCTTCATAGCATCGGGGTTTGTCTTTGATGCTTTAGTTTCTTGTCTCACTAAGTGCGCCAGCTGACTGAAGCGCTGCGTAATCTCTTCTGCACTCCAGAGGGTCGCCAGAGTTAACGTTTCCAGTGTCATGTCTTGTGTGCGTGGACACACGATTGAGGGTGTCATCATCCATGTGACTTTAGTGTGTTCAGCGACATACTCGTGCGGGAAGTTCTCCTGAGGACATTGTAAGAAATACGTCTGTGTATTACGTGTGCCGTGCAGATTCCCAGACACCATTGCCTGTAATCTTCCATGCTGCTAACATCCTCCATTATGAAAAGTTTATAAGCCATGAATTGGCTTTGACTCCTGCAGTATTCCAGCTGGACCTTCATGGACTATCTAACCTGTTTTTCATAATTTCTATATTTTTTTCTCCGAAGAGGAATTACATATTATTCATCATATGAGACTAACATCTCTCACCTTAAAATTTTCTCATTTTATATTTTCCGAAGGAACCATCATAAACTACTGGCTTCTGAGAGGCATTTGCCCATTACTTAGAGAGCTGAGGGGGGGCCCACGCCTCATCTATCTCCACTTGACCCTCTCGTTACTTCCTATGGTCTAGGAAGTAGCAGACGTTACTCTGTCTCCTTTGTAAGCTACGTCTTCGACCTCCTTTAACAGTTCCTCAGGTTGTCTCTCAGTCTCCATTTCTGTGACCACTGATCCTCTTGATGTGGGTGAATGAGTTAACAGATAGTAAAAGGAGACGAACTGTCTGCTGGTAAATTGTAGAATTCTGTTTAAAGCGCGTGGATAAGGAATTGTTCAGCGAGCTGTTCACGTACTTTGGGCCAAAACTAGAATAAGCTTCTAAAGTTTGATCGCCGCACAAAGAACTAATAAAGAAGGTACAGAGGAGAGCAACAAAGTTGGTACACAAAATTAAAAGAGCTAGTTAAAATTAAAGGCTGTAAACCATGTATTTATCCGCCACGGAAGAGAGAAGAGTAAGGAGTGACCTCATCACAACCTTTTAGGTTTCTGAATTAGTTTGATGACGTGATCGTGAATACATCTTTGGAAGATGTAGGGAATGAACAACCAGAGAACGTAACATGGAACTGAACAAGAAAATTGTGAGAAAGAATTGAAAGAAGTAATCTTATGATGTAGATGTTAGATGTTGTGGATGGATGTTATAAACACTAGTGAGACTGTGAAAATAGACAGTACATAGATGTTTGAAAAGTCGTTTGATAAAAAGAGTTCGAAATGGGGACCCCATGTTGTGTGAACACGTCCCTCCCCGTACTGTGCAGATAGGTAATTACTCACACACACACACACACACACACACACACACACCTGCTAGCTTCCCCTTCCCTTGTACTCTCTCTCTCTCTCTCTCTCTCTCTCTCTCTCTCTCTCTCTCTCTCTCACCCCTCCCCCACCACAGGACCGACACCCTCCCTGCCTGGACCAGCCGTTGTGTACGTACATGTGTGTCCATTATCCAGAACTCGGACTCTCTTTACCTCTGTGTCCGTAACTGTACCACAGTCGTGTGGTGGTGCTGGCCCAGCTCGTGTCCGTGACTGTGTTTTACCGGCGTTCATGCCCTTGTTCGTGTCAGTGTGTTCGAAGGTTCGAGTCGGTGTCTCTGTATCCACGTGTCCCTGTGAGGCGTGTCTGATTCCATGTCCGTTGAGCGAGAGCGTCCGTTCGTCCAGCTCCCCTGGCGGGTGTTGGTGTGCCGCTGGCTGGTTGGTTAGCTGGCTGGCTGCCACACTCGCAGGCGACCCATTTTTCCAGCACTTCCGCACTCCGCCCTCCCTACCCTCCGCCCCTCTCCCTTCCTCCTCCCTCCAGTCCGCCCGCCCCTCTCCCTATGCTTCCTTTCCTCCCCTTCGTTTCCCTAATGAGCACCATAATCTCGCCCTATATCGTCATGCACTCGACTCCTCATGCACTCGACCCTTCATGCACTCCACTCTTTATGCACTCGACTCTTCATCCACTCGACCCTTCACGCCTTCGACTCTCATGCATTCAATTCCTCAAGCACTCGATCTAGTGCCCTCATGCACTAGATTCGTCATGCACACAACCCCTCATGCATTCGACCCCTTCTTGCACTCGACACTTAATCCACTCGATGATTCATTCACTCGACCCTTCGCCAGTGTGGAACTGAAATCTGTTATTTATATGGTCATTATGTTGTGAGGACCGCCAGCTTGGTACCATTGTCACCACCTGTACACCTGTTCCTCCCTCCGTACACCTGTTTCTCCATCCGTACACCTGTTCTTCCCACCCCACACCTGTTCCTTCTTCTGTACACCTGATCTTTACCTTTATGACATATGCTCCTCCATACACATGTTCCTTCCTTTGCACACCTGTTCCTCCCAATGTACACCTGTTCCTCCATCTGTGAACCTGATTTCCCCCTACCTGTTCCTCCCTCCACGCGACTACTATTTCCCCTTACACCTGTTCCTCCTCCTGTGCACCTGTGTACCTCCTGCCCTTCCTTCTGGCGAGGCACCTGAGTCGTGGTGACGTTCCTCCTCCTGAGTCGCTCTTCTAAGTCTCCTCCGTCTGACTGACTGACTGATTGACTGTCTGACTGACTGACTGATTAACTGACTGACTGACTGACTGACTGATTGACTGACTGACTGACTGACTGACTGATTGACTGACTGATTGGCTGACTGACTGAGTGACTGACTGACTGAGTGACTGATTGGCTGACTGACTGAGTGACTGACTGATTGACTGAGTGACTGACTGATTGACTGAGTGACTGACTGATTGACTGAGTGACTGACTGATTGACTGACTGACTGACTGACTGATTGACTGAGGGTTGGGTATCGCTTATGTATTTGTTAACCCGCGACACAGCTCGTAATAAGGCTCTCTCTCTCTCTCTCTCTCTCTCTCTCTCTCTCTCTCGCTTGAGACACTCGTGTTCGTGGCGCAGCTCCCGC
>JAUTXX010550715.1:0-10318 GCA_032273605.1 Panulirus laevicauda
ATATATAGCAGCTTTGATGCACGAGACCAGGTTATAGTGATGGGTGATTTAAATGAGAGGGAGAGTAATGTGGCAGTTGAGGGTATACTTGGTGTACATGGGGTGTTGTGTTGTAAATGGAAATGGTGAAGTGCTTGTAGATTTGTGTGCTGAAAAAAGACTGGTGATTGGGAATACCTGGTTTAAAAAGAAAGCTATACGCAAGTATGCACATGTGAGTAGGAGAGCTGGTCAAGGGGCATTATTGGACTACATGTTAACTGACAGGTGTGTAAAAGAGAGACTTTTGGATGTTGATGTGCTGAGAGAGGTGGCTGGAAGGGATGTCTGATCACTGTCTTGTGGAGACGAAGGTGAAGATTTGTAGAGGTTTTCAAAAAAAAAAAAGAGATAATATTGCGGATAAGAGAGTAGTGAAAGTAAGTGAGCTTGGAAAGGACTCCTGTGTGAGGAAGTACTTCCTCACATACATATATACACACACACATATTCATACTCGCTTGCCTTCATCAATCCCCAGCGCCACCCCACCTCACAGGAAACAGCATCACCAACCTCTGCGTAGGCGAGGTAACACCAGGAAAATGGACAAAAAAGGCCACATTCATTCACACTCAGTCTTTAGCTGTCATGTGTAATGCTTTAATGTGATACTACTAATATCCCTATTCCAGGATGAATGGTAGTGGAGAGGGAAAACATTTTTCTATGAAGACAAACCCACGAACCTTGTAGATTTTCTGATGAGTGGCTATGAAAATTCTAATTACAACATGGAATACACAGGATGAAAATCATTGGTTGGAAATTGGTGTGAAGGAAAGTGCACAGATAAAGATCTAGAACATTACTAAGGGAGCATACTTTATCAGCTGGACAAATACATAAAGCTGATGAAAGTTTTATGTTGATATGTGCTTCCCAAAACAATTCTTGCACAAAGTGGTAAATCACAGGCACCAAGTTACAAGAAAAGTAAGAAAAGATTTAAATTTTTGTACTTATCTGGTACGAATTCTATGCACAATACAGACTGCATGATTTACTTTGATAATTTTCAGTTTTATTACTTTAAATTTTCATTAACACATTAAAGTAACATTACAGATGTCCAAAGAACCAACTTTTCAAGTCATCTAACTTTCCAAAGACCTCAACATGATCAGACAACTTGACTTTCACTGTAAGTGGAAAGAGGATTAAAGATAATGGAAAGAGACTAAATTCATTGCAAAACATATCTAACGACTCTCATTACACCTCTAATGTTAAAACCAGTTTTACTATAATTAATTATATACAGCTATGTGTAAGTGATTATGTTAATTTGATTAAAGATGCTTTTATAAAACATACTATAGTATGTACCTTACAATCAATCTTTTTCTTGAAAAGTCAGATTGATTCCATAAAAAACTGAAGTCCCTACATAGTCATTTTTTCATGGTGGCCAACACAATGCAGGTAATTACATACCCCAATCATGGCCTTCTTGGATTTTCCATATACTGCATACACATATCCCAACCTATGCCAAGTAAATAATCATCAAAAAACACCAAAGGGATGATGACGACCTGGGTCGGCTGTGAACCAACTGCCCTGTCCAGGATTCAAGCCCTGGTGGCCCTGTATATAATTCTTGATCAGTGATGCTAACCATTATGCCAGAGAAGTTCACAAACAAAACAATAAAAGAAAAACAAACATAACACTATTTACAGAATAATGAGGATTATAAAATGCTTCTCTGCATTCCACAGTCGACCAATTCACTACATTAGCGATAAATCATCAAAACTCAGTAATCTTACTCTTTAAGTGATTTATATCAAACTGAGAAATATCATCACTTTCCCTCTAAACAATTACTCGTTGATTAAACAAATGCACAAATACATTTTGTCACCTCAGGTCTCAATCGGTGTTTGATTAAATTAGTCTCGGAGAACCATATAGTTAAAAGAAAATCTAGATGAATAAATCAATTAATACAATGGAAATAATCATATCAGTTTTCTGAAACTCATAAAAGAGTTATAAGCTTAAGAAAACATAACTCTACTTGCAGAGAAAGTCAATGAGGGAGGGAAATAAGAAAACCCTGTGCTCTCTAAGAGAAAAAAGTAAAATTCCAACAGAAAACTGTAATCCTAAGAAAGGGCCATTGGAACAGGAAGGAACAAGCTTATACAGTATCACTATCTTAATGGTGTATGGAACCTTGGAAAATTTGCCATGAAAACTCTTATCTATGAGGTGACAAAGACACCTCAGCACCCAGAAAACTCTATCTATGAGGTTACAAAGACAGCTCAGTGCTCTGAAAACTCTATATATGAGGTGACAAAGAAAACCCAGTGAAAAATGTCCTTAATTTTGACTAATTATAACTCTTAGCTTATTAGAAACAGCCTTTAAACACCAAAATAAAAGAAGGTAGGGTTTAACTCACCAGGGAACATCTGGCTGATGTGACATCATAATTCCAGTGATCCCCAAGGTAGCTAATAGCAGCACTTCTCAGATAATGTATACATACTATAAACAATAAGCATTTCTTCTCTCTGGCAGCTCTGAAAAAGAAAGGACTTGTTATAACTTTATTTAGAATGACTCCTTCAACATAGAGTTTCCAGCTCTAGTTCTATGAAACTTTTCCTGCTGACTATAAGGAAGGAAACACTATCAAGGAGGTACAAAATAAAGAGGGGCCAAAAAAAAAGTCACCACCAAAGATCATATCTTATAATCACATCATCCTATACTGTTGGAAGATCCTATGCAACATAGGACAAGAAACTAAAACAATAAAAAGAGTAAAAAAGAATTACAAAGGAAGTCATTCACGTATCCATATAATGCATCAAATATCAAATATCATGATCTTACATGCTGTTAAAATTATTTCTAAAGCAAGCTAAAATTCTAATACCCTAAAATTTTCGATGAGACTGTGTATGGCTTGATTTGATCCATAGGCAGCAGAACATGCGTTGACAAGCAGGGGAGTGACTTTAGGCTGGAAGTGCAGAATGGGGGAGGGTAGGCCAAAATAACTTGAATATCTATTTCATCTATTACCATTAATCTATTTCCCACCAAGGAGGGGGGTGGATCAGGTAAACACAGCCTCTCCATGTCATTCATACATTCTAACTCATGCAAAGTATGTTAAAGTAAAACATCATCCTAAACACTTATAAAAATGCTTTTTGCTTTATCACTTTAAACACCAAACTAATTCATTAGCCCAGGCAGAAGTTTCTCTTCATACAATGGGCACACACAAAATGCTTCAAAGTTATTAGACTCAAAACCATCCCTCTAACATCTTAATCTGAAATATCCTTAGCCCTAATAAATTTTCAGACTACATCTTACCATCTAACCTAGGGCGTACCTCTCCCTCTTGTACCCTCTACATAACACAAAATATTCTCTTGATCACCCTATCACCTGCTATACATTCTACATGACCATACCATCCTAAAATACTTTAATGAATGTACCTTTCTAATGTCTTCTTCACACTTCATAACCTTCTTTAATTTCCATTCTATCTATCCTCCTAATTCCAACCGTTCTCCTCTTACCTTTTATCTATCCAGACCTTCATGCATTTGTGATTCACATTCTTGTGATAATCACTAGATTTAATACAAGCTTCTTGCACACTATTTCAAAATTTTCTGCAATCTATTCACCAGAGCTTTCACTGCACCCCTTTCATGACTATTCTCAACTTTAGTTCTCCCAATACCATTGTTACTAACATTCACTACTAAAGACTTTAACTCTTCCACAGCTTCCTCTTCTTCACAATGTAAAGTACTCAAGTAATCTGCCTTGCCTTCCTTTTCAAAAAATTGTATCTTCCTTTAATCCACATACATACATCATCAAACTGGTCAACCATTCCATCCAATTCCTCCTCTGTCTTAGCTGAAAACATGGCATCACCTGCATACGCCAATTCATCTATCATTAAGTTTCATATCATAGCCAGCCAAACTCCCTCTCATCTTCCAAAATGCTCCAACCATTAAACCACCCAAATAATCCTAATGAAATCATGCAACCTTTGCACATTCTGGGAATTCTCTCTAGCCACTCACTCGTTCCCTCTACAGGAGGTGGCCTATTGGCTTCCTCATTATCATTCTCAGTAACTTATTGACCACATTCATTAGTGAAACCAGTCTGTGGTGCAACACCTATCTTCACCTTTCTTCACTCATATTTTGAACAATATTTGAAGAGGTCTGTCAAGTATACCACCACACATCTTCAGCATGTAAAGTGAAAATTTATCAGAACCATGAGACTTGTTTATGACAAGGGCTGTTATTATTCCGTTAACTCTGGGAAACTTATATATGTGCATGATGATGAATGCACACCAAACTAAACATTTAGAATATTTTATGCAATACTTCAGTATACCATACATGAATACAGACAGCAAAGCCCTTTAGCACATTTCCTTTACTCAGCACAAAACCTATCATATGGGATAAACAGCATATTCAGAGACAGTCCTGTATGATATGGTCTCGGCTTGTTGCCTTACAAATTTTCCTGAGTAAGCTAATCAACACTTGTTATCTAAACTGAATGCATTTGCCATGGACTACAGGTTCATCTTGTCCAGCCTATCTTTGAATATATGTGCTGCGATGACACTGTTCAACCATGCTTATCCCATCATCTAAAGAAGGTATATATCTTCTGCCTTTGCAGTTGTCCTTGGAATGATGTAAAATACTTTAACATGGGAATGCTATTCTTGCTAAATATGATGGGTGCATTACTGATAAATCAAAGTACCCATCTATGTTCCTGATTCTCTTTAGTTGCTCCAACCTCATTCCTCATGCCAAGAAAAATTTTCAGCAGGCATTCGAATCTCTTTGGGGGTTGACATCACCCTCATTTTGTTATGAAACATCCAGTATTTCTGTTTCTACTATGTTGGTTGATCCAAGCAGAAATGATTCTTTTGATTTGCCATGAGAAAAGCACTATTACTGAAGTGTACCCTGAGTTCATCCAGAAGACAGTCCAACAACTCAAAGAACTAATGATGTTAACAATCATTTGGCAGTTCATATCAATGGGTGGTTTTAGGAGTTCTGTCCAGTTTCTTTGGAGTTCTTTGATGATGAGGTAACCTTGCCCCATTGATGAATCAGTTTTTCTGCTTCACTGAAAATCTTGTCATACATAAAACATAGATTTCCACTCATAAAGGAGCGACATACTTTTTTACCAACTTTTCCAATGAAACCATCAAAATACATAAAAAGGTTCAATTGTATCCAACTCACCTCCCAAACATCTTCACCTGAAATATTTCTGGCTCTAATCAGCTATCTTACTCCTGTTACATATCTCTTCTAGTCTACTTCTTGTAAAATATACCGTACTGCTATATATCTTCTTGAACAAACTATCATCTGCCTTATGTTTTGAATGACCACGCCATCCTGAGACTTTCATCCCTGCATTTTTCTTATGGCTTTTTCACACCATATAACCTTCTCACATCTTCATTCTATCTGTTTCTCTAACTTCAATTATCCACAAGTTCTTCATCTATATTACTCTTATCTTTAACGTATCCTGAACTATATACACTTGAATTTCAAATTCATACATAAGCACTGAAACAAATACACTTCAAGGAACCTTCATATATAATCAAAAGCAATAATGAAATAATCAAAAGTAATTACAATCATCTTCACTCTAGATGTAGTAACTGTCTTCCTCAAAACTGAGCTTGTGTATCGATATATACATTATATTCATTTATCATACTTAACCGCTGTTTCCTGTGTCAGCAAACTAGTGCAAGGAAACAGACGAAAGGAACCAGAAAAAGAATGGCCCAACCACTCATATACACATATATATACATAAATGCTCATACACATCAATGCATACATAATACATACACAGTCACATAAATACATACACAAGTATATATTCATACTTGCTGCCTTCATCCATTCCCGTTGCTATCCCGCCACACAGGAAATACCTATTTCCTGCATCAGCGAGTTAGTGCCAGGAAACATATGAAGAATGGCCCATCCACCCATATACACATATACATATACACAGATGCCCATACATAAATCAACATATACATATATACACAAGTACATATTGATCAATATAAACTTAACAATGCTCTACACAGGGAAATGATGAGGATAACTCAATGTTTTCCCTGAACAAAACACAGATAGTTATTAATTTTGGGATCTGTGATCAGTTTCATTGGCTGCTGTGAAAACTTTTGCCTCACTGTTTGATATATCTGATAGAACGACTTAGAGGCAGCAATTTCTTTTTAATCTCTAATAATTAGATTCATAAAGGTCAGAACTATTCCTTAACAATGTCATGTCATCCGCTTAAACATTATATAACTCAGGGGCAAATCTGACCAGTTTTGGATAACTCCATCTTAAAGATAATGAATTCTGCACCATTAGCAATTTACAGTTTGACTTCTTCAGGAATATTTTCATTCTTTATTGGCATGTGAACCATCAAAAGGCTCTTAGATATTAGGGCAGCATTTTATCTAACTGATGGTCATGACAGGAACTGTGGTATGTCTGACCAGCTATACTGTGAAAGGTGGAAGCCTTAATAGCCATATGAATGGCTTCTAACCTATCTGAATTTTCATATGCTGGACTAAATCATTCTTCTAGCTAAAAGCCTTTTGGGGATGTGAAAATCCTTTTGGATCTCCCCTGTCTAAATAGTGATGTGCTTCATTACATACCTCCTCCAGTTGAAGGTTGACTAGGAACATTCATATGGCCTATCACTTGTATGAAGTCATGCGTTACATGAAATCACTCCAAAAGAAGAATGCTTCCTAATACTGTATACATTAATATGACTTCTTTCCAGTATGAATAATTGTGCTCTATTAAACTACTTCTCTGGAAGGTCTTTGGCAATGTGAACTTTAATATGGCGGCTTTCTTGAATGAATATTAAAGTGGCTCACTAGAACACTCCATCAGGTGTTATGACACTGTGAGCATTCATGTGAACTTTCTCGTGAGAATTGCTAAGTGCTGCACTAGATGACCGCTCTGGGAAAAGGTCTTTAGGCACTGAGAGCATTCATATGAATACTCTCGTGTGAATAGCTGTGCTGCAGTAAGTGAAACCTCTGTGTGACAATCCTTAGGCACTGTGCACTTACATAGTTTCTTTCCAGTACCAATAATCATGTGGTTCACAAACGTACTTCTCTGGAAGAAGCACTTCTGACAATATAAATATTCATATGGCTTCTCTCCTGTATGATCATTCATGTGCTGCATTAAACAAAGTCAAAGAAAACATCTTTTTTATATTTATTCATTTATCTATTACACTTTATCGCTGTCTCCCACGTTAGCAAGGTAGCACAAGGAAACAGACGAAAGAATGGCCCAACCCACTCACATACACATGTACATAAACGCACACACACGCACATATACATACTTATACATTTCAACGTATACTTACACAGACATATACGTATATACACATGTACTTATTCATACATGCTGCCTTCATCCATTCCCACCGCCACCCTGCCACACATGAAACAACAACACCCTTCCCCCGTGTGAAGTTGCGCTAGGAAAAGACAACAAAGGCCACATTCGTTCACATTCAGTCTCTAGCTGTCATGTGTAATGCACTGAAACCACAGCTCTTTCCACATCTAGGCCCCACAAAACCTTCCATGGTTTACCCCAGACCCTTCATATGTCCTGGTTCGATCCACTGACAGCAAGTCGACCCCGGTATACCACATCTTTCCAATTCACTCTATTCCTTGCATGCCTTTCACCCTCTTGCATGTTCAGGCTCTGATCGCTCAAAATCTTTTTCACTCCATCCTTCCACCTCCAATTTGGTCTCGCACTTCTCGTTCCCTCCACCTCTGACACATATATCCTCTTTGTGAATCTTTCCTCACTCATTCTCTCCATGTGACCAAATCATACAATTTCCCAGGAATACCCAACAAACTTATAACTTTGTAATATGAACAATCACCTTTATACCCTTTGCCTTTGTACAATGGGACTGTGCATGCATTCCGCCAATCCTCAGGCATTTCACCATGAGCCATACATACAGTGAATATCCTCACCAACCAGTCAACAATACAGTCACCCCTTTTTTAATAAATTCCACTGCAGTACCATCCAAACCCATCACCTTGCAAGCTTTCATCTTCTGCAAAGCCTTCACTACCTCTTCTCTGTTTACCAAACCATTCTCCCTGATCCTTTCATTTTGCACACCACCTCGACCAAACAACCTATATCTGTCACTCTATCATCTAACACATTCAACAAACCTTCAAAATACTCACTCACTCACTCTATCTCCTTCTCACATCACCACTAATTGTAATTACCTCCCATTTGTTCTCTTGTCTTATGCACCATCACACTAGCATATAATTTATTCCAGCTCTTCTGATTTACCTAACAACACAGCAATATCTGAATGCAACTACTCCAGCAACTTTTACAGAACATACTTTCTCCATGATTGTGTTACCTAATTCATCCTACTGCACTATCAACTAATGTAACGCCCCTTACATAAAAATATTAAATAACCATGGTGAATTCGAACATCTTATATGCACTCACATATCTGCTTCAAACCACTCACTCATACCAACACTACCACTTACTCTCCAATTACTTCCACTGTAAAAGCTCGAAACAGCATTCAAAAGTCTTCCATGGTAATCATCCGATCTCAATACTGCCTAGCGATTTCCTTTTCACTTTATCCTATGCATTGTCTAAATTCAAGTAACATCATTCAAAAGTCTTCCATGCAAATCATCCAATCTCAAATCTTCCTTGTGATTTCCTGTTCACTTTATCATAAGCATTGTCTGAATCAAAATATGTAACACACTGAAATATGAAATTGTGCAATATAAAGCAACAAAATACATGGTATAATACATCATGAAATTAATTTTGTTCAGCATATTGGAAAAAACATAGTACACAATACAGTAACATAGTTTAATATAATGGTGTAAGATACTGTGACATGCTGTTGAAGTCACAACAATGAAAAGATAAAAAATAGGAGATAAAGAAGCTAACATCACAATATACCTCAGTCACATTCTTTTTTACCTAACTGCCTTTCTTATTTCATTTAAGTGGCATCAGGAACAAGCAAACAATTGTTTCGTCTCATGTACGTTCAATCTCTAGCTGTCAAGTGGACCAGAATGAAATGTGAGACTATAATTCACAACCAATCCCTACCTTGAACACTTCACATGTTCTAGTCCAGTCCACAGACAGCAATTCACCCCTCCAAATACTTATCACAATACTCCAATTCATTTAATCTGTTGCATGCCTCTTGCCCTCCTGAATTTTTAAGCCCCAATTAACTAACCCATAACCTTCATCTCCAACACTTTCATTCCACTATTGACATACATCCTCAAAGTCAGTCTCTTTACTTTCTTCTCTCACCACTGTTGACAGGATGAAAGAGAGAGAGGTTCCTCTATCAGAGATTAATGTCACGGAATGACTAGAAAGGAGGCTACGCATTACATAACAGAGAGAAGCAGTAAAGCTAGAGGAAAGTAAGTTTAGAAAGAAGACTTATGCTACATCCTGTTAGATATGTCAAATGCCACGGCAAAAGTTACACCAAAATTCCTGAAAAAGGAGGGCCTGAAACGTCATATATGAGAGATCACAAGTAGACATTACACAGCAAAAGCCATACTCGTGATCTGAAAAGAGTAATACAAGAAGAAAAGCTAAATTTGATGTCTTATTTTGAATAACAAAAACATATCACCAATATATCTGTAACACATGAAAATATTTGCTGAAGTGGTACCGAGTGGACACCAATGCCAACACCTTCATTGTGTTTGTAAAGAGTACATTGGTGAAAAACTTTAAGCCTTCAGTGGTAATTTTCGACAATATTGTGATATGATTAACTGAAACCTTTACATATATTTAATTTTTTGTACAGTGGTTTATTTTACAGGAAACTTAATCACTAAGATGAATACAATAAAACTTGCCATAAAATAATCATGGATAGTTTCAATGTTAAACAATTCTTTAACAAAAACATTTATTTGTATCTATATTTTACTCTGTTGCTGTTTCCCACATTAGTAAGGTAGCACAAGGAATCAGATGAAAGAATGGCCCAACCCACCCACATACATATGTATATACATACACGTCCACACATGCACATATACATACCT
>JAUTXX010550726.1:0-10317 GCA_032273605.1 Panulirus laevicauda
GAAATGCCGCCAGTGCGAGGGCTGTCAATTCCTGTAAATCACCACTGGACAGTAAATAAATATACCCTGTTCGAGAGGAATAGACGTAGATTAATAATTCCTACCACACAGACCTGGACGTTTTTCATTTTCGTTTCCAAATCTAGGAATCCTCTTCGGAATATCCGAATATCCATTGTCAAATATTGATTCTCATATTCATATAAAATCACTATATTCTCTCTCTCTGATATATACAACACAGTCTTAAAAAAAAAAGAACAGTACTTTCCTGATAGCTGTAATGGTGTTGGGTTGGGAGATGCCTTTAGCTTTGGTATCCTATCTCTCTCTGAAATAGGATTGGTGAAGTCATGATAGTGTTGCTGTGTTCTAGCAGATAACCTCGTTCGTGGACCATTAGGTCTCCTGTTATCTGACCTTCTCGTGTTCAGTTACAGCTTTACACCATCTACTGTCGTGTCCCGGATGTAATGGTATTGGAAATCCTCCTGTAATATGGGGCCAGGATAACGAGTTACTGTGGAGGAAATATATGTATCTGACGCCATCGTCCCTTGGATGTCTTCTCCAAGAGCTGTGATCAAATACGGAGACCCACGAAGACTTCAGCGAAGTTGCTAATGAGCCTTTGTAAGCTGGCGTTGTTGAAGCGGGCGAGGGAAAGGGCGTAGTTATCTATCCCGATTGGTTGTCGTGGAAGTAAGTGGTGAAAGTTGGTTGGGTGGGTAACCAGTGGAGTTGAAGGAAGCTGGGTGAAGTTAGTTACCCTGTGAAGTTGGGTCATTCATACTTACATCTAGTGGGGGTTTGTCTTCTCTAAAGTTGGACGGATGGCACTAGCTCCTGGACGTGGTTGCTGGGGATGGCCAGAGAAGCTGGTGTGTCAAAAGTCTCCTCGGTAGGTCAGTCAGTCGAGGTAAGCGATAGTAACGAAGTTAGCAGATGAGGTTTACTGGGTAAATAAACCCAGTGATCCTGACCTGCTGGGATGTTTGTCACTTGGGGTAGGGCAGTGAGGTCTCTGGCCAGGCTCTAGCTTAAGTTGGAGAGAAAAACTAGAAATATTAACTGTTGAATACGGTCAGTGTAACTAGTTAGAGAGAGAGGGAAAATATATGCAAATATTGGAAGTTCAGTTGGCCAGTTTCCACAAGCTAAAAAGAAAAAAAAAAGACTGGTTCACGAAGTGAGGTGCTGGAGTGTGTGAGAACCTCACCATCTGCCTCTGAGCCCCACACACCTTGGACAAGAGAGGTGGGAAGACCCGTCAGTTCCTGCAGCAGCCGTCTTAAGCCCGTGCAGCGGCAGTTGCCCGTTAATGAAGCCCGGCGCTGCCTTCACAGTCTATTGTGAGATATTCCAGGTGGGAAGTCTGCCACGAGGAAACACACCCGCTGAGTCAGTGCCTCCAATACCATGCTTGAAGCTTATCTTGGGTAAGCTTGGAAATCCGCTCCGCCGAACGGGGTAACAATGAGCAGAGGAAAAAAAATTATACCCACACCAATAACGTGTGGAGGAAGGTCATAATAATGCCACGGAATGTGGAAGACCAACCCTCAAGACAGACTCATGTTCGTATTCACAGAAAATGTGAACTGGCGGTAAAATGTCTTGATATTCAAACATGAAATAAGGACTTTCCTCGATCCTATCCTTTGTGTGTCTATTTATCTTTTGACATATACACTCAACAAGAGAAGTACGTATGACGATGTGATGTAATTCCTTCACAGTTTACAATGGGGAACTGACGAGACGACAACACAGTGATTAATGTGGTAGCCCAGCCCTACATGGGCAGCGAACCTGCAGACACAGGATCCACAAAGGTGGTAAAGATTGACAGAAAGGCAGCTCTCGTCTCTGTCTCCTCCCACAGAATTGCTGGTTCCTCTATGTTACTCCAACTGTGGATGGTGATGAGGATGTGTGAGCTGAAGCGCTGGTTGATGGTACTGAGGAAGTGAGACTTAAGGTGTTGAAGAAGTTCCTCTTAATGTGTTGGCTGTTGTGATGAAGAGTGAGGTCAGGTGCTGAAGAATTGTGAATTACGGTGATGGTTGGTGGTGCTCGAGAAATGCGAGGCAAAGTGGTGGCTGGAAGGCCCACCAGCCAGTGGAAGTTACCAAGTTTATAGTGAGATATGGACCGAGGACTGCCGCCCTCCTGCCTCCCACGAAACAAAAAGGAAAAGAACGAAAAGAACCGAACGAAATTCTCCTCAAATTTGAGTAAGGTGGGGAAAAAAAGAGTCTGTATTCGCGAAATTCCTATGTATTTTGCAATGCAGAGGAACATTTCTCTTTTACAACGCAAGCATAAAATATTTAAGGAAAGATATTCTATTTCCTCTGAGGGTTGGTCCGGCTGCTGGGCACTTCCCTCCAGCTGAGGGGGTCAGTGGCTACTGTCCCATCCTGTCCTGGCGCACTCCACCTGAGACAGAAAACTGCAACAGTAACTCTCACTCACGTCTCTTTCTGTCTGATATATATATTTTACTGCCAGCTTATTTCTCATTATCTTTGTCTATCTCTGTACTGTCGGCTTGGGGGTTCGTTCAATCTACCTCTGAGCTGTCTATTTTCTACCTGGTTGTTCGCTATTATTCACTACCTGTCCATCTCTAGCTTTTCTCCTTTATCTCCAACACACTCTCCCTGAACTCCTGCATTCATTAGTCCCTGAATGTCTCACTTCATTTGTCTAAAACTGGATTTTTTTTCTCTCTCTCTCAGACTCTGTTAGTGTTTATCTTTTAATTGTCTACTTCTTAATGATACCAACCTTTTTTTTCGTTGTAACATCCATATGTCCACCCTAATTGTCTATCAGTACATTTCATATCTTGGTGTAATAGTCTCTCTCTTATTGCAGTTGTCTGTTACTTGCGACTGTTCAGCAATGTAAATTTAGTCTATATCGCAATCTATTTCTGACTCCCTGTACATCTATACACCTATCTTTCTAACTTTATCATTATCTGCCTTCGTCTATCTAGTGCTCCCCCTCGGTTTATATGCAATTTAATCTGTCTATATCCCACCGCATCTATTTCTTGCTATATTTGTTTGTTTCACCAACATTCTCCTCTACTCTCACTGTGCGTATACATCTCATCTGATTACCTATTATTGGCAATTGGCTTCTGTTATCATCCAGAGTTAACTGCACTTGTCTAACCCTTCTACCACTCATTTACCCCCCTCACCGCATTCGTCTACCCCCTCACAGCACCCGTTTATCCCTTCACAGCACTCGTCTACCCTACACAGCACCCTTCTACCCCTCACATGACTCATCTCCCCCTCATAACACTGGTCTACACCCCACTGACCTTGTCTAACTTCACCACGAATCATTCGTTAACAGAGCATTCGTCCAGTCCCCCAAACGTCATTATGTTCGGGGCCTTCAATATATATGTAAAATGTTTCGAAAATTGATGACATGCTCCCCAAGCCATCCATCTGCCCTACGTTGAACTGGTCTACCATAGCAGTGGACACGTGTCGTTGGTGTAGCTACTGATGAATTGGAGGCACCAAGTCATCGGTAACCCGAGGGTCGCCATTGATGAATTAGAGGCAACACTTCAACTGCAAATCCGGGTCGTCTGTTATGATAAGGATATTAAAGGATCAAAGGAAGGACATGATTGTTGTTTAATGACCTTCCCAGAGGCGCGGACAGACCGATGGTACAGCAGACCATGGAACTACGAGCCCATGGTACGGCAGACCATGGAACATAGGAGCCGATGGTACAGCAGACCATGGAACATACGAGCCGATGGTACAGCAGACCACAGAACATAAGAACCAATGGTACAACAAGGTAGGAGACAGAGGGGCCGATGGTACAAAAAGTTGTGGACCGTACGAGCCAATGGTACAACAAGCTAGGAAACATACGTTACATAACATGGGTGTCGTATCTGCTGATCCATCAACAGAATACAGATCGTACATGTTCAGCGGGGTGAGGCATCAGTGTACAAATGATTGGCATTATATGAAATGAAACTGATCGAACGAGTGGATTCTTTTCCGTTCCAACTGGAGTAAAATGTTTACGTCTGGGGGGTTACTAGGGGAATAGAGGTCATGAGGTCATACATGTATACAGAATAAACAGAGTTCTATGTAGAAATGATGACTGAGGGATATTGTGAGAGTAAAGAGAAAATAGGCCATTGGCAAAGAAGGAATAGGAAGGAGGGAAAGTCTGATAAAAGCGGTATAAAGAAGGAATAAAGTGTGGGATATATATATATATATGACTGCTAAGCCACAATGACTCGCAAAGGCTTACCTCCAAATCCCTTAAGCTCTACAATGGAGTGCCTTAGGAGCAGTTCTTTCTCCATCCCTCTTCAGTCTCTTCCAGACATGACCTTCTATAACCTCCTGCAGGCCACAATGTGTGGAGGTCTTCTCGATATGCAGATAATCTTGCAGTCACATATCAGCACCTCGATGCTACCCGGGCAACGCCACACATCAAACACTACATCAGGCGCGTAGAATACTGGCTTATAACGAAAGAGAACATCCGCCTCACCACAGAAATCTGAGACTACCACCCGGTTAACCCGTGGCAGATGTGATGCGAGTACCTTGGCTTCTCCAATCAGTCCTGGATTCTCCAACGACAACCACTCATCTAAATTCCAGCCACACTGGGCATCACTTTTTGACACACGTGCACACGTGACATTCGCTCCTCACGCCACACTGGGTATCAACTTATGACATACACACATGGCATTCGCTCCTCACACCACACTGGGCATCAACCTATGACATACACACATGGCATACGTTCCTCACACCACACTGGGCATCAACCTATGACATACACACATGACATTCGTTCCTCACACCACAAACATCAATCAAATAGCCATATGCAAACTAAACACTTGAGCGAGAAGAAAAAAAAAAAAATCTTTAGCATCCTATGCAAACAATTCACCCACTCCACTTTAAAACACGCCTCACCTGCCCGGTCGTCAAAGCCGACAAAAAAAAATACGCATAATAAAACTGCAGACCACATCAAACAGAACACCTGGAGCAATCACCAGCTGTCGCAAACATCGAGACTTCCACACAAATGAACAAACATAAATTCCAATACAATATCACCCTAAAATGCCCTGGATTCGGTTCTCTGCAAATGCGATAGATATTTCCATCCAACCCATTCCATATAATCGACGATCGACCTTTAAAGAGAAGTTAAAAAGCTCATCTCTGCTTCACACTTCAGCTTATGCTTACACATCCTGTCCTCCCCTAACAAAAATCTAAGGATGTGACGAAGGCACTACTCAAGTCTTCTCGCGTTCATGGTGGACAAATTCATGACCTCTGATTGTGATTTAGTTCACTTGCTGCCATCCTCTGGATCTTCTGTGTGTGTGTGTGTGTGTGTGTGTGTAGTTCAGTAAATGAAATTGCTTTATATCCGTTACTCTACTAAATCCTACCTCAGTTGATGAAATGGACCGCACGAGTACTTTGAATATATTTCAAAGCCAACAGGTTTTTTTTTTTTTTTACCCCAACTCGTAAATATCACGACAACCCTCTGTCGTGACAGGTGCGATGCCCTCAGTGATTGGCTGCCACTGTTCACTGTTTACGAGCAGAACCTGTCCTGCAGTTTACGGGATTTCATACGATCGTACATGTATGTATACATCCTGTGTCTGAGAAGCTACAGAATACAAGTGGATTGTCAAAACGTCGTGTAGGGAGGGGGTATGAGACACAAGTGGTGGGTGCGTGTAGCGAAAGACGCGAGGAGGATGGGTGTCCTGGTGTGACTTTAGTGTAGTGTGCATTGGCGGGAAGTCGCAGTGCAGCGAGTGGAGCATCTGAGGTATCATATAATACAGCGAGGCCCCTGATGGACTCAATGCTCCTAGGGCACTGAAGGTGGAAAGAGCAATAAAAATGGGAAGACACGATGCTGAATGACATTTGTTGCGTGGAGTGGAGGCTGCAAGTAAGGGCTGGGTCGCTGGTAAAGCATGTAGCTTTTAGAGTGGACTTTGATGAGAAGGTCGGCGAGTGGGGTGGGTGCAAGGGGGTTTGGGTCGACCCTGATGAACTTGTGGGCTTGGTTGTTTGCGGTCCTGTTGACTTCATTTACACAGTACACGAGAGTCAACTGTTTCAGTTGTACGGAGGGAAGGCCTTGGCTAGGGAAGCGAAGCGTGGCCGGACATGGGAAGTGCAGGAGGAAGCAGAGGAAAAGGAGGAGGAGGAGGAGGAGGAGGAGGAGGAGTGAAATAGGAAAGAGAGAGGAGGGTCAGGGGAGGAACAAGAGACGAGGATTGGCACGAAGTGTAAGAGGAGAGGGTGTCGGGAGGGAAAGACCAGGAGGCCACCAGGATGCCCCACTATCACCTGTGTCCCTCAACGGCAAAATACATATTCAACCACACCTTTTTTGTTAAACCTCGCTGTCACCAGCCTGGTAGCGCCGCCTGGGGGTAATACATAAGCACAGCTGACGCCCTCACCGACCCACCCACCTAGAGCCCACCTGACATCAATCTATCTCATTCTGACATAAATTTCACCATTGCCACAACAAACTGCATTAACGTGAGGGCAAAAAAAAAAAGAGAAAAGAAAAAAAAGGTCATGAGGTTGATTAATCTATGTATCCCCCACCGTGCAGCAAAATATATATACAGCAGCCGGGAGCAGCAACTGGTGTGGAATTTCCCACACCGAGTTTTGATTGCATCTCTTTTTCTTTTTTTCTCGCGTTGCGGTAAACATGGCGGGAAGGACGTGAGTGTAGAGGAGAGCAGGAGGAGGTGGAGAGGCCCCATGCGGCGCCTGAGGCGTGTGAACACTCCGAGTATTGTTAGGTAAACAGTGTTGGGGGTCTCCAGACCGTGGAACAGTCAGGCGTGATGTGTGGTAAAGGCGGTGGTAGAGGCCAGATAGGCGCTATAGTGGCTGAATGGCGGGAGTGATAAGAAATAGTGGTGATAGTGGTACGACAGATGTAGAGGAGGAGGAGGAGGAGGAGGAAGAGGAGGAGGAGGAGGAGCAGGAGGGGGAAATGAGGTCTGGGACGAAGCAGTGGTGGTGATTGTGGTAGTAGTTGTGGTGGCAGTGATATTACTGGTGGTACTGGTGGTAGTTCTAGAAACGGTGGTAGGAGTGTCCGTGGCGGCGGCAGTGTTGGCAGTAATAATGGTAAGTATACGACCGTTGACCAAGGGATCTGCAGCAACTAGTGACTTGAAACCAAACTCCTAAGAAATGAAATTCCAGTTATCGAGACAAAGGTCACAGCTCACCCCCACGCCATGTTCTCTCAAAACACCAAGAGCATTTCGGGAACGTAAAGTTGGTAAGTGACTACCGCAAAAAAGATATCCAAGAGTTGCGTAACTCAATATTAGACTGACCTGTGCCAAGAAATGCAGAGGTTCCAGTATTATAAAAGTGAGGCTTTGATAGCAAGGAGGAGAAGTTTATGCTGGATGGAACTCGACCTCCTGCTGTGCTCCCGCTGGACGATGAAGTCTGAAAAGGCTTCGTGCATTGGCGCCGTTACGCGTCATGGACGAGCTGGATGCACATCAGACAATGCGAGCGCCGAGCTAGGCCGCCGATTCCCTGGCAAATGGGAGAGATGCACTGGGAAAGAGCAGCATCTTAACTGAAGGGCTCTAGTTATGAACGGGCCAACTTTTGCTGCCGTAACGGAGGAGAGGAGAGGGAGCAGGCCATGAACTGAATGACTCCTTCATTACTTTGATGTACAAACCGCGAGGAGAAGAAAAAGAATTTCCTTGGGTGACCTTCACGAGATATCAACAGTGGTTGATCTGGTGTCCTTCCGAGGACCAATGCGGTGTTAGAGCAAGCAGACCAAAGGTAGTCCTAATCTCCTCTTAACGACAGTATCAAGAGAACGCAGAAGGCGGCAGTCAAGCCCCACCTTGCCTTTGTTCACCTCACTGAGGAACGTGACACAGTCAGCAGCAGCGCGGGGCCTTACATGATCCTGGGGAAGATCGGCTCCCCAGGTCTCGTCCTTTGCATCCATGAAAAAAAAAGATGACATTTGCAGCGAGATGGACCCACGATCAATGGTCTTAATATCCATCACACTGTGAAACGCTTATATCCTCGTGTCAACAGCCTATGACATTTCTAGCTTTCAGTGCAGATGCAGCTGGGGAGTACCTAAGCGTTCACGAAATTTGACAGTATTTTGTTCCCGTGCGTTCGTCTGACTGGCATCAAGTCCAAGCTTCTTCACATTCCAGTCAGGAACTGTGCGAGGACAGTAATGCTGCACCTTCTGTATACAAACTGATCAAGCAACAAAACCACACGATCAAACGGTTCCACAAATGCTCTCTGTTTCCCCGTTGAGATCACCGTCGGAGAAAAACAAGTCCTGGAGCATGGTGTCTACATATACAAGCCACTTCGCTGAAGTTGGGCAACAAAACCCCTCTCCTCCAGCTCGACAGAGATGACAGCCGCCACCATCCTCGGTGGGTTCACAAAGCGGCGACTGGAACAACGCCATATTCATCGCCGAGACAAGAGTGCTCGGTAAAAGCCTCCGTTCCCAGCTTCCTGCGGTATGGCAGAGAGACGGGGGCGTTTAACAGCCGACAAAAGAGACGGAAGAGATCCTATCTATTCTGTTGGCTTTACCAGGCATCTTAAGGACATCAGTACAAACGTCCTTACCAAAAACCCAACCAAGCAAACATTCTCGCAGTCAAAGGGAGTCGGCTGCTCTGGCTTGAATACATGCTCAGGATACAAGACGGACGGCACACCGGAAGACACGAGATGGCCACTTCCAATAGGACCAAGAGCTCGTCCTTGAAGGATCTGTGTAAACGTGACCCCCCCCCGTAAGACTTTGATGTCGACATCAACATGTGGGAGAAAATCTGGCAAGTGACGGGGACAAGTGGCATTTCAATCTCTGGAACGGCGCACGCAATCACGACGAGAAATGGCTCCTCCACCTCCAGGAGAAACGGGGGGGAGGTCAAAGAAACCAGAGGGGTCTCGGCCACAGATCACAGGTGCGACAACTGAGGCAGTCCTCGTCCCTCAAGATGGACCTACTGGAGTCACCAAAGGAAGTGCAGCTCAAACTACATCCGCGATTCCCGAAGACGACGTCAGATGACGAAGGGATGGGCCAACATGGTGGTGATAGTACCCGATTGTGGTAGTTGTCGTGTAGTGGTGGTGGCGAGGCTGGTTGGTAGTCGTGTTGGCGAGTGATGAAAGTGTAGGTCAGGCTGTCGAGCTGGTGGGTCGTGGTGGTGGTGGTGGGTGGTGGTGGTGGTGGTTGGTACTGCGAGTCGTGTTGTCGCAATTTTGATGGTTATGGCGATGATTATGGCGGCCCTCGTTAAGTATGGAGGTGGTTGTTTTTCGTCTTCGTTGTCGTGTCGGAGGTCGTTAGCCTTGGCTGTCCTCCACACGACCCAGCTATTGCCAACTTTTCCAAGCGGTAAACAGCTTCTGGTCACATTAAACGCAACTTTACGATGCTAGAAAATAAATACGTGGTATTGCATTCGCCCTGTGTGGTTCAGGGTGGGGGGGAACTCTCAAAAATATCGTGCTAAAAAGGATTTTCAGCCACACACTCAAAGAGTTGAGCTGCTTAAAAGACATGTGGACGTTACGTATTTAGAATTCCTATTCTCTCCTCGGGAGAGGAATGCTCAGGCTTAACGCTGTATCCCAAAAGTTATAAGATCAAAAGGATCAATCATATCAAGTCCTTTAGTTAAGCTATTTTCAGACAGTGTTTTAGATTTATCGAAATTTTAGTTCCCGTAGTTGAACAGACCTGAATCAGGATGCTCATACCTCCTAATGTTTACGCTTTCATCAGACGTCAGATACGCATCTAAACGTCAGATAGATACACGTCAGTTATATCGAGATGTTAGGTATACATAAACACGAGAGCAGAGACTGGCTATACAACATACGTAGCCAGGCAACACCAATCTCTTCTTAGGTGATTTTTTAGTGGGATTTGGGTACGATATAGTCTCGAGCTACACTCAAAACGCCTTCCAACTTTTTTCGTACACATTACCTTTGTTTATCAACCTCTGGGACCCAGCTATGT
Source organism: Panulirus laevicauda (assembly GCA_032273605.1). NCBI lineage: Eukaryota > Metazoa > Arthropoda > Malacostraca > Decapoda > Palinuridae > Panulirus > Panulirus laevicauda. The sequence continues at coordinate 10,168 of JAUTXX010550726.1, forward strand.
GCCTGTGGGGTCTTGGCTAGCTTTCCTGATGTATACAAGATAATTCCAATGAATTCAGAGTACATTTTGTATACATTTCTTCATTTTGATAATCACTGAATATCTAATAAATTACAGGCATATAGGACGAAGGCTTGTTTTATATATATA
>JAUTXX010550737.1:5907-18474 GCA_032273605.1 Panulirus laevicauda
AAACTTTTGACCAGTAATAGAGGCAAATCAGCAAATATACAAGTCCTGACTACAAATTAGAAAAATTGAGTTTTGATAAGTTTATGACCAATGATGTATGGATACATGCTCATTCACATAATGTATGTAAATCTGAATGCAAAGCATGCACAAAGGTTTGAAAAAAAAAAAAGCACTCACCAAACATGCACAGGCTTTACCAAGCTTTTCCCCAAAGTCAGAAGTATCTACAAACTAATAATACAGTGCTGATAACTAACATATGGATGGACAGACAAAATGAGATACGAGTGGAAGGGCAGATGGAAAGACTTCAATATTTGTTAGCTTTTGTCAGGGATTAAAACAGCAAAGTGAGCACATGTAAATAGCTTCTCATAACAGTAATTTCTGTCTTTCACTGAAAGTAACAAGTTATCTTCGTGAACAGTGCTCTGTGGCTTTGTGTGCAACATATCTAAAACTATATGAAAACAGCACTATTCATCATTAATTTATGTGCTAGCCACTGTTTTCAATTTCAAAATGATTCAAAACTATAACAGAAGAGAAATATAATACTTTATTAAGCTTTATAGGACTAATCTTCACTAATGAAAAATCTACATACAGTATAGTAAACAAAATTACATTAACAATGGGCTAAATTGATAAGTTACAAAAGAAAGCACAATGCCCAATCTAGGATAACTACACATGATTAAAAGCATGAGGCTGCTTATCAAAATTATACAAAGCAGAGTGCAGTAAATATCTACACATTTTTCATTTCCCAGTGTTCATTCAATTTCATAAAGCACAGGCAAAAATTACTAAAATATGTACAGGTGTGAAGTCTTCATTTATAAACTGTGCCTTATTACCGTACAATTAACACTTTTGTACTAATGTCTTGATATGGGGAATGCAAAAAAAAAAAATTATGCTTGCGAACTTTTGATGTTTAAAAAAAAAGTCCAAAGCTAAAAAAGATATCTAAATATTCAATTTTAAGGCTACAGATGCATTCCAAGGTTCGAAATGCACACCAACCTCTCCTGTACGTCATCTGGCCATACAATACATCCCAACTTCAGTAGGGCTCCCTCCCTGCATCACTGAACTCAAATATCCATTAAAAACATTTATATGATAGTGGTAGTACACATTGCAAAAACCTGAACTAGCAATGTTGGTATAAGAATTTATTTGGCAAATATGACACTGTAAAGCAGTCTATAGTGTTACTGGACTATACTTGCTCAAGGTTATACCATGAGTGAAAAGTCAGCTTCCATGAGGCTGTATCAGTGGGAGTACAGTCTCGTCAAAGAACTTCTCACTCCAAAGGAGTCTACTGTCACTGGTAGTAGTGTAACTTGAGCAGCAAAAGCCTTTAGAAAGGCCTTGGACAACACCAATAACCTTTCATAGAAACTAGTTCCAAGGTGATTATAAAGAAAATAAATAATTAAGCAAACACAAACAAATTCATGGAATAAAAGCAAAACAGCTTCACAACTTTATAATTAATGTAAACATTTGAATGCAGTAGTAAGCATCTTAAAAAAGCTCATCATAACAGTGGTGATGGTATTAGATTTACTAAATAGTGTATATATATTAGAGAAATTATCTATGAACAGTTTTCTGTACAAAATATAAGACCAAATGGAATATAATAAATTGATATTATTGTAAACATGTTTGCAGGACTGATGGCAGGCTATTCATGCCTTACTCTCCTAAAGGGGTACAAGCAGGAGTCACCCTTTTGTATGAGTGTTAATAGCGAAAGGCCTTCAGAGACTTAAGGAGTTCCACATTTTCATGTGTGTTATTTCTACGTTCTTTATAGTTGCTTAAGCATGATCTCCAATTGCAAAAAATATGAAGCGCATGTCCTTTTATCTCAAAAGTCTGGATAACAGACACTGGGCTAAAATTTCCGTATCAGATTGAAATCCAACTAATCAAATCTTTGGGTACAATGCAAATGAACTAAAAGTGAACATGAAATGTTTTTGTAATTAAATTCATGGACACTACAGTGTGTATCCTACAAGCCAACAGGACTGTGGTGACCCATTTCTCTCATCATACCTCATCATCATTTTCAGATGACACTCTGGACAGGATTGTTATTCTTTTGGTAAGAAAATGAAGCACTTTTCCTGAATATTCAGACTAAAGTTCAGTCCACCAAGTAGAAAGGCTGTGCATAAGGTGATCCATGAAAAGGTAAAGTTTCTTGATAAAAGGTGGACGTCAAAAAGCCTTGCAGTTATTTTGGTGGGTGGCAGAGAAATATGAAGGTGTAACGAGGCATTACAAAATCAGACACAGGTGGCAAAAAGCTGTCAGCTTGTCTCGATACCTTCACATGTTCACCTTCAGCTACTGCCATGCAACCAAGCAACTAACCTATGGTACATGTAAATTCAGAGAAAAAGTGAGTATAACACTGAAACCTACATAGCACACTTGGGAATTCTAGGGATTTCTATCAAATTCTTCAAGGTAATCAGACTGTCTGTCCATCTAAATTTGGCCATATCCTAGCCGAGTCAGATAAATAAAGCAATGCTGTAGGTATGGGGGCATATCATACTGATATAAAGCATTTCCTTGTATCAAAGTCTCAAATAAACAATGATACAAAAAAGATCTAAAAAAACATTTGAATATTCAAAGACCTAAGGGCACCAGCTCTGGAAAATATTTACAATCATGGTATAAGATGCTTTTATAATTACTTATTTGAACACCATAATCATATAGTATTCTTGAGTAAAGATATGTTCTATCTCTTGTATTAATTAGAGCACAAAGCTGACAATGATTGGAAAAAAAAATAAAACCAGTTATAAGATAAAATACTATATTTTGAATCTTATGAAAGAAAGAACTGGCGTGATTAAGGTAAATGATTGTTACACGTTGGACAGAAAAGCCATTCATAATTTTTATGATTCAAAGTAGATGAATGTCTACAAAATTCCATTTTCCAAAAATATCTTTACTGTAAGGCCAGAAAAAACTAAACTGGTCATCAAAAATAAAGCTGCACATGGAAATCATTGTAATAACAGTAACAGACAATGGGTAAATAATACATGAGACTTCCAACTGTCATTTTGATTCTTAAAAAATATGCTTATTAAACGGAACTACTAGCATATTATAATTTTATATAGCTTTCACAAAAAAAAAAATCAGTAAAGCTTCTGGAAAAAAGCTTAAGCATGAAAACTGCAATTAATTGAGCTAAAAACAGTGCCATAAATAAGTTAGATAAAGTTCTTATAATAAGGAAACAGGTCTGTCCTACTTTTTACATTACAGGTGTAACACTGCATTCCATTACCTTGTTTCATGAGTGTCAGGAACAATACCAGAAACATCTAAATATGGATAAAATATAAATTAATAAAGATGTTATATTATACATAATATACATCCGTTTGTGATGTCATCAAAGCACCATGAATAATACTAAAGACACTTGTCTTAAATGCTCTGCAGAGTTTCAAAGTATGGAAAGACACAAATAATCATGTGTGTATTTTCGTGTCACCTTATTTGTACATTGCTTAATGATAAAAATTTTTTGCATTTATTGAGATTTGGAGATATCTTAAATGTTTGAAAACATGAAAAAAATTAACTGAAAAGACAAAGTACAGCATGGGATGTACGAGTAAAGCTCTTAGTTGTGTTTTCGTTTTGAACCAGACATGTGAAAGATAAGTGCATTTCCAAACATGTATATTGACGATGTGTATGGGTTATTTTAATCTATTACAATTTCATTACTTTTTATAGTGTTCATACATGTTACATCATGTAGCTATATGAAAATTGCTTTTGCTGGACTTACTGCATAATCTTCCTACCCAAGATTAGATTAACTATGGTTTCTCATTTATGCAATTTTTTCTGTTTTTTTTTCAGGATGTTAAGATAGACCAAATTCTCTTTAAAGGGTTGGAAAGCTTATCACAAATGGCACCGGCACCTTTTTGATTTTATTAGTAGAAAAGGCAATGCTTTGCTTAGGTAGTGCCACTAATATAGACATTTTACAACAAGACTGATGTTTTGATAAAAAAATATCTAAGACGAATTTAAGTTTACCTTTTCTATGAATGATAAAAAAAATGAAAGGGCTAAATAACTGTTTTCCTCTGTGGTGCTAGCTATTCCTCAAGGTCTAGGTTCTTACCATGATAAGGCAGGCTTTGACAGCTTTACCATCATTGAGTTTTGTTCAATTTCCGGGTTTCAAAATTCTCTTTGCATGTCCGTTAGTAAAGTAGTTTCCATCAAATTCAAAGCCCTCCTCCTTTCCAACTGTTGACTAAACAATATCTTCAAAAGTAAGTTTTTTTATACGAGTACCTACTCTTCATTTATTGACACACAGATGAAAATAAATTGTTTTCCATTGTAAATTACAGTTGACAAGCATACCTGAAGTGTTTACCATTAACCCGAGATTGATTAATCTTAGTTTAGTTAGTTTTTTTATTTCCTCTTACAAACACAAAAATTTTCGAAAGTTTCATCTATGTGCAGTAGCTCAGAGGTAATGAAACGAGCCTTTGAATTTTTAGGTATTCCAAGTTGAAAATTCTTTACTTCAGGGTTGTAGCAATTTCAAAATACTGAAAAGAATAATAGCTTCATAAGTTATTAAACTATTCCACTTGCAGCAAACACTTTAAAGGATGTTAAGTTTCCTGGGTTGGCAAGTTATCTATTCATATATATCTATGGTTTTTCCATATATAACACAGTAAATGTTAACTTTACAAATGTGGCAAAGTTAACATAAGAAATGAGGAGCATACCTATGGAATCATTAGTCAAGAGAACAACTCCACTTGCTAGAGTCACTTTCAGAAATACTTGATTACATTAGCCTTCTAGGGACTATGCATCTTTTGTGAAAAGTAATATATAAAAGGGAAGAATAGAAAAACATTCAGACAATCTACTATTCTTGAAAGTAAATGCTGCATACGAAACATTTCTGTCAAGTACATATGACAATTTCTGTAAGTCAAATCTAAAGCGTCACTAAAGCTAACATTTGCCAAGAAACACAACATGACAAGACAACCCAAAGTTTTCTGAAGTCATCATTCGAGGGGTAAGTTAAAATAACTAATGAACCCACTGAATTTCAGTATTACTAAAGCTAAAACTGCCAAAGTCCTGAGAAATCACCAGTATATTTCTTAAAAAAACCACTATCTTCAAGGTAAACCAACTTACAAGTCTGCTTTTACTTATTCGACCTACCCAAGGAAACTATGTAGCCTAAGATCAAGAAAAATCTTACTGTGGAATACTATTTGTTACAATGGTAATGCATGGTATGGAGAAAATGATATAATTACAAGAGCATGATTAGGAGCATTCTTTTTTCCGTGATAATGGAATTGATAATAATGGGGAGGGTAATAATGGTACGTAAAATGAGAGGTTAACATAATAGTGGGAGTTATTCGTATAAAGTAAAAGAACTTACAATTAAAATTGCCTAAATTCTCCTCTTAGCCAACATTAAGTTACTTTTTAATATCAAAGTAAAAATACATCGACATGATTATTGTGCTGTGTTGCACCCAATGGTATTGACAGTATTGAGAACATGTTCGTGCACTGGAATGTATTTGCATGCACACAAATTCAAACAGCTGGATGTAAACATTAGACCATATCAATCAAATAATTTTCAGATAACATTAAAAGTTAAATAAATCTCAGCTACAAGAAGAAATTAAGCGTCTTCATGCGTTCTGTTGATTTCAAAAGTGTTTTATCTGCTGTCACATTAATCTGGCCCACTTTTCCCTGACCTTCATAGGCTTGATAAAAATATGTCAAGGCAGTGTATCTGGACCAGAAAGTTGTCTGTATTTCTAAAGGATCAAGAACAAAGAGATCTAAATTCATCCAAGAACCTAATATATTGTCCAATGTTTCTTTCAATCATGAACAGGGAGGGGCTCTACCTTTTCTTTTTCCTAGAAAGTTTTAGCAAGATGGATGTTGGAACTTTCCAGCTTATCTAAATCATCAAAGGCCATATCTACATGCGAAGATAATGATTTATCTATAAAGATAATCAATCATGGCTAACCATTGTTGCCAGATAGCTGCATGAAATTCAGAAAATTCCAGTTCTTTATACAATATATAAAAAAAAGAAACTCCCCATTACTCTCAGCTAGTTTTAATATACTCTTCAGAAGGTTAACAAACACAGCAAAACTATATGAATGATATTCCCATAGTTACATCCAGCGTGATTTAAGTCCAAGTAATTATCCAACTCAACAAGTTTTCCCCAGGTAATGAGTGACCGTAATCTTACATATCATATCTACAACAAACTTAATACAAAACGCGACACACTGAAAGCCAAATTTAGTCAAACTAATTAAGAAGTAACAAACCATGCGGCTAGACTACCAGAGAGTGGGAAAAACCCCCCACAAAGTTTCGCCAAGACACGAAACATTTGAAACTCGGGAGATATTTTACGACATTTAAGAGTCAAGTACCAACTTCAGGCGGGATGACAAGCACTGATGACGTCTCCACCCGGCTGTGTGCCCCCACAGTCGCAAGCAAATGACTGGCAAAGGGTGAAGCACTTGGTGGGGGGATGTTACAGCAGCACGATGTGACCCTCGTCCTCCTCAGCTGACACAATGTAAACAAATCCAGACGTCATCATCATCACCGCCTAACAGCCATAGAAGGCCGCCTCTGATTGGCTGATGTGGACTAAACTTGACAGCATGTATATACTTCTCTGATTGGCTGAAGCGGACATAACTTGACAGTCTATAAATACGACTGTGAATCGCTGCCTTGGACTATATATATATATTTATATATCACACCGATTGCCTGTCGTGGACGTAACTTGAGAATATAAATACACCACTCTGACTGGACGCCTTGGACTTGACAGTATGTATATATATACTTTTGTGTACCTATAAATTGACAGTAACCTATACATTATTCCGAGTGGCTGCTTTGTACCATATTACAGTGTCTGCTTTGTATTTTACAGTATGTATCTATACACTACTCTAATTGGTTACTTATACTTGACAGTATATATATGAACATCTCTGATTACCTTATTTATACTTAATTTGGCAGTATATATAGTATTTATTCTTTTTTTACCCGATTTGAAATGATTCGTACTACTTACAATGGCTGGATCGTACTTGATTTAGCAGTATATACACTACTTTGTACTTGACCTGTAGTATATTATGTACTTTGATTAGCTTTTTGTACTTGATGCAGCAGTTTTAATGCTTTTCCGATTGGCTGGATTGTAATTGACTATGTAGAATATACTAGAATATGCGCATCGACAAGTTTGTACTTGATTCGGCGACCTGTACGCCATTTTGATTTGCGGGTTTGTACTAATTTGTATCAGTCGGTTTCCACTTCATTCGACAGTGTATGTACTACTCATTGTACGGTCTTTAGGGAATGGCTAGTTTGTCCCTGATTCGGTTGTATAAACATAACCTTGATTAGCTTGTTTGTACATGACAGTTCGCAAGTTGCTCCGACTTGTTTGTTCTTGATTCGATAAACGCTCCTCTAAATAACCGATTTATGATGGATTCGGCCGTTTATAAAATGCCCTGCCTAACTGATATATAAATGATTCGACTATATATATATATACACTTCGGCTGGTTTGTATTCAGCAGTTTATATACAACGTTACTCTGGTAGATTTATAATTTCTTTGGTAATACTGGGCCCACTGACTATTTTATTGTCTTCGAAACAGTGATTACAGACAATTGCGACCCATAGTTAAGGCATTATCTGCTAGAAAAGTTAGATAAAAATTCCACACTTTCGTTATGCAGGTAAAGGGGCTATGATAACGGCCAGTCTTCGAGTGGCTGGTCTGTACAATGAAATCATTGGAAGCAGTAGCCAGTGGTGTCTTAGGAAATGGGACGAACAGACACACTTCACAAATCTGTCTGTAATGATATTCTGGGAAACAGGAGGAAAGGAACACCACGAAAGAGGAAGATGGACAATTGAAGAGAGGCGAATTCTTATGTGCAAATGCTCTTGGCTTCTCTGAAGAGTAGGAGAAGACCCGCCATTCCAGTTACGTGAGCAATACTTCAACTAGGACAGAGTGACACTTCTCGTAGTCAGGTTATGGAAGAGCCACTCAAAAGAAAAAAAGAAAATACGACACTTACATCCATTCCCAGCAAATGAGAGGCAGATTCTTTAACACACTGTTACTGCTGGGTTAAGTCGCAGTGTTATGAAGTATGGCAGTGGGAAACTAGATAGATTAGGAAAATCGTGTTTTTACACTTGAAGTTAACAGGTTATTGTTTGCCATCCTGCAGTGGCTGTTGAGGGAGCGTCCCTGGGACTCAGAAGGGAGCGATGAAAACACGACCTCCTTCTGGCTCGCCAAAGTCCCACCTAAAAAATACTGTGTATGGTACTTTCGATAAAAAAAACAAAAAACGGGAGGTTATGATAGACTGGAAAAAAATATTGGGTTGAACAGAATGATTTACAAATTGGTCATGAAAAATGTACGACTCGTAAGGCCCAAGTGAGCCTCGCACTAGCCTAGCTCTTTATATTTTGTGAAGGAACGAAATGCGAAAATGTTCCGAGAATACCCTTGACGCCAGCTAGGCTACCCAGGCATTGTGGCGCTGTCTATATGATATATTTTCGGTGAGCCTTTTCTTCAATATGGACTCAAGAGGCGGTTTAAAAATATACCTATAGCCAGACATACATATATTTATATCTACAACATTTAATATCTATATTCTCTCTATACTCGCAAAGTGTGATCTACTTCTGGGAGCTGGACCCACTAGGCAGTACTAGGCTTGGTTGTAGTTTCTACGTATAAATGAACCTAACGCGGATATACGAGTCTTGCGGGAAAATCCTGGAGGATTATATGCTTATATATACCATTCTGGAGGACGATGTCAAATTTTTTACCAATCTGGTCGCCCTCCTTACATAGCCAGGCTGTCTGATATCACATTGTCTAAGAATAGATATCCAGTGTCATCATTACACTCACTGCTCTAACATTATACGCATATAATCTATTGCATCTCGAGCTGAAGGTGACGAGATATAGTTTATAGAGTTAGGACGTTGTATTCTTGGCTTTAGTGACCAATACTTGCTAGCCGGTGAAGCCCAGGCTGTAGTACCCACGACCAGGGCTGCTAGAGAGGACCAACATACCTCGAACACCTCGTCTTAAAAACCTAAGATACCAGCAGAGGAACTAGCGGCATAGTTCCTCCACAATGGGGAGCTCCCGAGCTCTCCAACCAACATTCCCGCGCCATACCAGCCTTTCTACTCTTCCCCGCTATTTCACAGGCTCTCTCCCTCTCTCTTTCTCTCTCTCTCTGCAGGGGTGGAACGGGAAAGGATGGGGGTGGAGGAGCCTGGGGAGGGTGGCAGGGGCGCAGCAGGGGTAGTGGGAGGTGCGGGGAGGAGGGAAGCCAGCCATGAAGACCTCTCAGATTCCATAAAGCCGCCATCAGCCTCCAGGAACGTGCCTTTGTCGGGGCTCACACAATTTGCTCGTCCTGCTGAAGTCTGGGATTCAATATTTTTCCCTTACTGATTTTCCTGGACTGCGCCGGAGGAAGGATGGAGTGAGGGAATAGATTCTTCCTCATTTTCGTTGTTTGTCTCTCCCCTGGCGTTGTTCTATCTTCCTCCCTCTTCCTCATATTTACCAATATTTCTGACAGTAATGCTGTGCTTCGATTTCTCATATTTTCCCCCCTCCTCCTCCTCTTCGTCTTGTTTTCTGGCATGTTGCACCTGAATACAGGATGGAAGTACTACCGGAACACAATATGGATCCAATGGTGATTGTTGGCTCTCCTCCTTGTGGCGTCTCCCACAGCCACCAGAGGTACCGTGGACAAGAACGATGTTTGTCCCCGTGTCGGGTCTGGAAGCAAAAAGAAAATAGATTTTTTTTTTTGAGAAGTCAGTTAACTTCACCGAGAAGGGATTTTTTTTTTGAAGACGTAACTTACCTTCAGCTAAGCAGCTGACCAATGGAAAAGTAAATACGCGTGTAATCCAAGACTATGACGTTTTTATCCTTTTTCTTGCTTAAAGATAACCGATTTTACTGAGAGAGAGAGAGAGAGAGAGAGAGAGAGAGAGAGAGAGAGAATCTTTGTAAGTAAACTGTCAAGTTCATCTAAATGAAATGTAGAATGGTAGATGGATTTTTCTTCGTCTCGGATGCGATAGCTGTCATTCGCTAATTGGGTTCAGTCGCTGAGACACAGATTGTCACCGAGATAGCTTCAAACCTATGTACAGATTAGGGGTTCTTTGAGGAGGAGGCAAAGAGGTGAAACAGCACGAGAAATAACGAAAGCCATCAACGTTGTTGTCTTCGAACTTCAGGTTGTTGTCATCAGTTGATGTGTGTTATTGGGTGTTGTCAAGAGGGTCGTGGTCGTACGTCGTGAAATATGATAGACCTTTCAGCACACCCAAGTCAGTACAGTGACGAAGTGGACATATTGTTTGTAGTTGCCTGCATATTTAATCCTGTTGGTGGCTACGTTCAGGGTCGGATGAAGTTGTGGAATCCTGTACGCCAGGACCATGTTCTCTGCGGATGTTGGGCGCTGAGCAAGTGAAAGAGGTTGATAGTGCGATGCTCTGGGTGTTGGGAACAGTTCTTCGGGCTTCAAGAGTTACCCATTGAAAAAAAAAAGAAAAAAGGACGAGATGATATTGTGTAAATCTCGACTATTGGTGGATCTGTCTCCTGTCCTAGTGTCTGGCTTCAACTATCCACCTATTTCTCTTTGTTCATCTTTTCATAGTACTGTTTTCCTCCTCATTAAATACTTCTGGATTTTTTTTTTTTTTGTATTTCCATGATGCAAGAGTTTCTTGGAGTTGTTGCTGGTATTGTCAGGGATTTTTGGGACGACTGTTTTAATGCTCGTGAACTGATCATGGTGGTAGAACTCTATGTGATCTTAATACTAGATCCGACCCTGATCTTGTCCCTATACAAGTATTCAGTCTCATTGTCGATACCATTTCTTATTTCCAGTTATGGACAAATCGCTAGTATTTGTGCTGGAAATATTTTTAACATCGAGGGTGGATGGATCTTTAATTGTAGTTTATACTCGTTCTGCTGGAACAATATATCATCCTGTTGCTGGAAATGCCTTTGGGTTCAATTCTGGAACGGCTTTTAGTTTTAGTACATGCACAGTCATTAATGCTGGATCTGGAAATACTTTTAGCCCTAGCAGGAGAATAATCTTTAGATTCTGGAATGGTTTTTCTGGAGCTGGCGCTGGAAATGTCTTTAAGCTCGGTGATGCATCCGTGTTTGAACTTAATGTTGGGATTGATTTTGTTCCCAGTTATTTGAACTGCCCTGAGCCCTAACGGTAGGGCCCTGATGTGACTGGGTGCCTGGAACGTCTTTGATCATGACTGTGAAGCTTTCTTTGATCTTGGTCCAGGAACTGCCTTCGATCCTCGTTCACAAACAGTCTTCAGCGTTGACTTTGGATGCTGCTGGAACGGGTAATGATATGGTCTTTGGCCCAAGTGCCAGAAGAGTCTGGAAGGTCTGAGGGTCTGCTGCCCGTAAAGAGACAAGTGTTCAAGGTCTAAGAAGTGAAGGAGCCATGGCAGCAGAACTGTTTTTGAAAAGTAATTATGACCCGTTTTTTTTAAGCTTCTTCCTGGAACGTCCTTCGGTATGACATCAAGACTTTCTTTGATCTTTGTATAGGGATGATTGCATTGACCCTGGAGGTCTTAGTACTGAAGACTCAGCGAGTGAACAGTCTTGGCATCAGTGAAAGAACATTCTTCAGTCTTGGTGCTGGAATTATTCTCGGCTCTGCGGCTGGAGCGGTTTCCAGTCTCAGGCACTGGAAGTGTCTTTGGCAGGTAGGTAGTGAGGCGAAGCTACCGGCATCCTGTCAGTTTGCTGGACTGGAAGCATCTGGGTCTGGCGTGGGGTTACGGCTGTCTGCGTTGCGTTATGTTTCTGGATCTAGGCGAGAAGGATGAGGGGGTAAGAGATTGGAAGAGACGAGAGAAGAGATAGAATAAAGAAAGCTAAAGGCAGGTAGAGAGACAGACTGGATTATAGACAGATATATATACACACAGGTGTATATACAGATTAGATAGATATAGATGAATAGATATAGATAGATAGATAGAGAGAGAGAGACCAGTCAATCAAGCATTCATCCCCAATTCAGATATTTTCCATCAGTAATAAAAAAAAATTGAAATAAGATTACCGGTTCGTTACTTCCTGAACTTTTTTTCTTTTTGGGTCAGTAAATTGCGAGTGTACAGAGCAAATCGGGACATTTGTCTTCTCGTTGCAAGAATAATATCATAATGTCATATGCGAGGGTACCTGGCCGGAATATATATTCCAGGCAGCCATTTCTGGTCCATTTAGAGATAAAACCTTCTTCCAGAAATGCC
>JAUTXX010550738.1:0-10317 GCA_032273605.1 Panulirus laevicauda
TTTATGCAGGAGCATATCCAGGAATTCTCTCTGGAAGTTAATGCTTTAACTAAGGTTCCCTCAAAGTTTGCAGGGCCACAAAAGTGCAATAAAGACACAATTTTCAGTAAGAGAAAAAAAAAGCAATGTAAGAATAGAAACATTTTCATGTAGGCATTGTTATTATTGTACTTTCCCCATACACTGTTTTATCATATCAAATGCATGATCATATTCCAGCTTCAAAGAGAAAAAGCATAAGTTCATTGGAAGGACATTGAAGTATTATTAAAACACTGAATATGATACAGGCAAAGGCAGTAGATGACATGAAATATCATGATACAGAATTCCACAAATGGCCAAACTAGGATCATTGAAAGATAGAAGAGATATACACATGCATAATCATGTCCCTAAGCATCATTATGTATTTTGTTAGCAATATGGAAAATAGAGACAGGCAAAACTAAAATGTAAGATTAAGGCATCTGGTGCAAGTGGTGGCAGTAATGGCAAAATTTCTGAGTTGGTAGGCTTCTTTCTGTAAGAGATTTTCTTGATGCAAGTCTTCATGCCATTTGTGATGTTGAAACAGCTTATATTGACAACCGTGATAACTTAAGTCATTGGTTTGCTTTTGTCTTGTCGACTATCCATTGTAACAGAAGAATCATTCATGTCAGTTTGTTTTGATATGATACCTTCCACTTAAGTTATTCTCATTTAGTCTTTAATTTCCTTATCTGTTCTTCATTCCCCCTTTCCAACACCCATGTTTTCCTTTGTATGGCTTAATGAAGATGCTAACTGGGTCAAAATGTCTCTGTAATTGCACACACTCCACATGTAATTTAGATTCACATAGAATATTTAAAATATCCATGTATAAGAGTTATGGTGTATTCACTGGTAACTTCTCAAAAGTACTGTAGTTTTTCCTTGTTATCCATGCCACTACACTTATGACCCATACTTGATTCAGGTAATAGTCACAGATTATTTCCTAGAATTTGGTTTTACATATACCAACTGTTAGTAGGTGGCTTTTGTTTCACATCTTATCTCGACAGAGTTTATGTTAAATGAACAATTTTAGGAAATGTGAATGCCATGAAATAGGGAGGTAACCAGGATTTCAGAGAGTAGTAGAGAGATGGTTCATGTGCAAGACAAAGGATTTCACTTGTTAATCATGTGGATAGCAAATGACCCTGACATATGAATATCCTAGCAATATGTAAAGAAAGTGCACCTTTATATTTATGTATCTCGGTGTAGATATGTTATCAACACTCTGTTCCCAATTTAATTGGATGCTTCAGGAGTTATTAGCTTGTAAACATTTCTCTCCTACATCCTTGACTTATATTTTTTTTACTTATTTACTTCAATTCTAAGTTAATGCTTCAAGTGAAACCAATGTCATTATTCATACCAGCTCTATATATCAGATGCTTCTATGCTTCCGATACCCAATCATTGCTCTTCACATCTTCATTCAAGTCTAAACAAGATTAATTTTCTCTTTGTCTGTCCATCTCTTCTACAGATTCTGTCTCCTCCACCCTATATGACTACATGACTTTTCCATCCAAATAAACATTTACACCTCATAATCTTCTTACAGCTTCATTCTCATTCTATCTGTCCAGCTACTTCCAACTGTACTTTGCAAATTATCCATCTCCTTTTGCTTTTATATTTTATTTGTCCTGACCTCTTTACATATGGGCTTCACTACCATTAGGAGAAATACTTATTTGTTTAATCTTCTTTTCATCTCTATCCTACTTATGTTGACCTTTCCTAATCAATACTAGTACCTTTTATTAATTCACATTCGCTTACAGCATCCCTCTCTCACAATCCTATCGAACTGTCTCAACATTTTATCTAACTCTTCTTCTGATTTAGCAAACAGCACATTATCATTGGCTTAGAAAAACTGAGGCAACTTCCATTCTGTGTTTCCATGGGTTAGTAGCATATAGCAATCGCCCCCATCTCACACTCTTCTCATACTATGCCTTATCTGTAAAACATTAAGTAACCATGGTGACATCAGATGTCCTTGATGCATTCTAGATTTATTTGGAACCCTTACTTAGTCAGACGTATGCACTGCTTCCATTCTAAAAGCTCGTAAGAGCTCTCAGAAATCTTCCTTGCATGTCATATAGAATCAGAAATTGGAGATCTTACTATTTACTTTATCATATACCTTTTCTAAATCTGAAAATGTTGCACAATTTTTTTTTTTTTAAATCCTTCCTTGCTACTTGTCTATGTGCAAAAATCTGATCTTCATGCCCTGTTCCTTAAGCTGCCCTTGTTCTTCATTAATGAATGGTTCAGTAAATTTTTTAACATGATGTCACTTGTGCCACCCATCTCACCAGTCTTGCTAAGGAGGCTTATCCCTCAATGATTCTTAATCTCTTTTTCCTCTTCATGACCACTTTTCCGTGCTTCCATAAGCTCACACTTTTCAGAATTTTTCCACTGAGTTTCACCTCAGCTCTTCACCATCATGATCACCACTTAATTTGTTCCCCCTCTCCTTCTCCATTAGGAAATTTGTTCCCCCTCTCCTTCTCCATATAGGATCTTTATTGCTCTACTTACTTCCTCCTTTTTAATGCCTTCCATTTCCATACTCCTGTTTCTATCACTCTCTTTCCCTCTATTGTTAAGTGTACCATTAGATATGTCTTTTAACTCTATCACTTTCACACACTTCTTTAAATTGTTCTGTCCTTATCATACTAGCTTCATCTTTCATTGATGGTACTCTTCCTAGCTTGCCTGAAAACTATGCTCTTTCATTTCCTACACATATCTCTCTTTTACAGTACTTTCATTTTCTGCTTTCCAGAAGAGCTCGTCATTCAAAGGGTTTATCTTGGTTCTTATCAGATAAGTAATTTACAGGACATGTTTTGGAATCAGGCTATTATGTAAACACAGCAAACCATTTTAGTTAGAAATAGTGACAGTCAGAAAAGGGGCTCATTTCTCTAGGACCCTTAAAGTTAGATTCCAACATTCATTTCTGCAATAATTCTTCTATGTCTATTTTTTAATCAAATACAAGGTGCCATATCATGGATGGTGAAGGTGATGCTGGAGAGGAAGGTCTCAGTGCTGCAGCTGGGGCTTGGACCACTGCTACCTACCAAACTCAGGAACTGAGCAGTGTTGTGCATATCATTGTTCCCGACCTCACCTGCATACCTCAAAGTAATTATATAATGTTGACTCAACTTGTCATCACTTACTCTAAGCAATTCCTATTGGAACCATATAATCGTACAATATTAAGCATCATTTAGTGGATTGGTGCACCACAATATTTCTTTTCTTTTGTGAATCATTGTTTACCACATGCTTGATATTTAAGCCTTAAGCCAATTATTCTGTATTACTTCATTTGTAATAGAATGACTGGCTTAGATCTTCAGTGGACCAATAATCCTTAAACTTTGCAGTAAGACAGTGATTCCATGTGTAAGGATCAACTTAGTATTTATGATATTTGTTGAGTTGGATATGTGGTATCTCTTACTCTTAATGCGTGTCTCAGTAGAAGTAAGTGGCACTTGCTTCATGGACTTCAGCCAGTGCACAAAACTCACCAGTAAGATTTTAAGGGTTTGCTATGTGTCTTATTTTGAAATGTGAAAATATTTAGTGAATGAAATGTTTTACACATGCCACTCTCCCTTGAATGGAGGAAAGAAGCATTCATAGTACAGAGAGATACATCCTATATATATATCCACTTTACTTTCACAGTATGTATTGAACTAGATTTTGTTAGGAGTGACAGCTAATTAGATGATCTAGTAATTGTAGCCACTGTTCGAAGATTATTACTAAGCATCTTTTCAGGTCAGCCAAATGATGCTCTGGCAACAGCCCTTAATGAGGTTGCTAATGGTGGAGGGCTGGTGGGGCATGAGGATGCTGGACCCTCCCAAGTGAAGGACCCCCTCTCAGCCTTAGCAGCTGCTGCAGAACTTGACCAAGTTCGAAATGATGTTGCTGCTGTAAGTTCTGTATGTGTTTAATCTTTTCATGATAAAATAGCATCATATTTGTCAGTCTGATCATTGTGAAGTTAAACCCCTTTCTATGGTTTATGATTGTTATCTACTTATTGGCTTGGATGTAACTTCACTTCAGTCTGATCATTGTGAAGTTGAACCCCTTTCCATGGTGTTATATACTTTATGACATGGATTTAACTTCTTATTCTAAGACTCATTTCTTATGATAGGTATTAGACAAAAAGAAGTATTAACTAACTGTGGTTCATATTATCATTAGATATTCATAGAAAAATAGATTGGTAATGTTAAAGAGGGTTCTACCTGCATCATTGAGTAATAGCAAATATTGCTAAGTTGTACATGGGTTGAACGTATTATCAGCATTTTTTTTCTTGTTACTGCTTTTTTTTAAATGCACTGCTTGAGATGCTTGTGCCATGTTGATTGTTAGTGTTGAACAAAATTTGATACTGTCTCTTTAAATTTTAGTGATTTTTTTTCAGGTTGCTGTTAGCTGTTAATCACCAAAGTCGCTGTTTGGCAAAAATAGAAATGTAATTGCTCTGTGAATTTAATGTGCTATAGGACTTACATGTTTGATATCTTTCAGTAGATGCACAACCAAACCAGTGCATAAGAGCATCACCCACAAGTGTGTTAATTCTGATTTTGGAAAAGTGTGTGAAAAGAGAAAGTTGAGAGTAAATGTGAATAAGAGCAAGTTTTTAGGTTCAGTAGGGTGGAGGGACAAGTAAATTGAGATGTAAACTTGATTGGAGAAAGGTTCGAGGAAGTGAAGTGTTTTAGATATGTGGGAGTGGACCTGGCAGTGAACGGAACTAAGATATGTGGGAGTGGACCTGGCAGCGAACAGAACTATGAGGGAAAGGTTCTGGAAGCAATAAAGAATGTGTGGAAGGAGAGAATGTTATCTCAGAGAGCAAAAATGGGTTTATTTTATGGAATAGTAGTTCCAAGAATATTGCATGGTTACGAGGCATGGGCTATAGATAGGGTTGTATAGAGGAGGGTGGATGTGTTGGAAATCAAATCTTTGAGGACAATATGTGATGTGAGGTGGTTTGATTAAGTAATGAAAGGGTAAAAAATATGCATGGTGATGATAAGAGTGTGGTTGAGAGAGCAGAAGAGGGTGTGTTGAAATGGTTTGGACATATGGAGAGAATGAGTGAGGAAAGGTTGGCAAAGAATATATATGTGTCAGAGGTGAAAGGAATAAGGAGAAGCAGGAGACTGAATTGGAGGTGGAAGGATGCAGTGAAAAAGATTTTGAGTGATTGGGGCCTGAACATTCAATAAAGGAGAGTGAGAGGCATGCAAGGAATAGAGTGAATTGGAACAATGTTGTATACTAGGGTTGATGTGCTGTCAATGGACTGAACCAGGGCATGTGAAATGCCTGGAGTAAACCATGGAAAGGTCTGTGGGGCCTGGATGTGGATAAGGAGCTGTTGTTTCTGTGCATTACACATGACAACTAGAGACTGAGTGTGAACGAATGTGGCCTTTTTGTCTGTTTTCCAGGCGCTACCTTGCTGAAGTGGAGGCCAGCAATGCCGGTTTTTGTGGGGTGGGGTGGGGTGGTGCCGGGAATGGATTGAAGGCAAGCAAATGTGAATATGTACATGTGTATATATGTATATGTTGATATATATGTGTATGAGTGGATGGGTCATTTTTCGTGTTTCCTGGTGCCACCTTGCTGATGCGGGAAACAGCAATCAAGTATAATAATGATAATGATAACAATAATGATCATTTTTTCATACATTGCTTTTCCCGCATTAGTGAGGTTGGAATAAGAATAGAAGACTGAGCCTTAGAGGGAATATCCTCACTTGGTCCTCTTCTCTGTTCCTTCTTTTGGAAAATGATCACTAACTTTGTTGACGACGTAGCAGAGGAAGAACATGATCATGTAGTCAGGTTAGGTTCTACATTTTTGTTCTTAGAGTTTCCACCTGGTGGTGCAAGGGGAGGGGGGGGGGTTGACATGAGTGAGAGCATGAGAGGGGTGAGAGCATGAGAGGGGTGAGAGGGAACGTTATAATATGGATATATTGTTTTCGGGAAGTAAAGAAAATGCAGCCATTTTCTGTGTGGAGGGATGGAGGGGGTGGGGGGGTGGGGGGTGCTCTCCCAGCCCGGCTGTGTGGGAAGACTGATGAAGGTGTCGTGCTGGTGATGGCCACAGGTGAGAGGTAAGTAAGAGGGGAGAGGTGGGTGAGAGTTAAGAGGTTGGCGAGAGGTGGGAGGTCGGTGAGAGGTGAGAGGTCGTAGAGAGGTAAGAGCCTGGTAAGAGGTGAGAGGTCAGTAGGACGTGGAGAAGAAGTGAGGGTTGGGTGAGAGGGAGGTGAGAGGTGTATAGGGGTGTATAGGTGAGAGCGGATGGATGTGAGAGCAGAGGAAAGAGGGAGAGTAGCGGGTGCAGATTGGAAGAACGTGGCGGACGGTTCACCTTCCTCAGAAAAATATTTTTTATAGGTTACCTTCTTGCTGGGTGCAGCCCCGGGACTAGACCCAGCCAGGTCGTCCCGGGACTACGCCTGGGACACAGTAGTAGTTCTGTTTCAACATAATTGTCACGTGATCTGCCGTAAAGCGCCAGGAGGTCGGGAGGCGTAATTCTATTGGCTTAATTTCCTTAATGCACCGGATGTTACTGCTGCCCCTCTCTCTCTCTCTCTCTCTCTCTCTCTCTCTCTCTCTCTCTCTCTCTCTCTCTCTCTCTCTCTCATACAACTACAATATACTAACTTCCTTTCATTAGGTTTTTCTGTTGGAAAAAAGACTTCTTGTATTCTGTTCTCCATAGAAAACGTACTCAGCAGAAAAAAAGTATGAAAATGGAACCAGCTGAGGAAAAAGTTAGGAGGAAAACTTTATGGAAAAAAGAGAATTATAAAGAAAAAGTTTATAGAAAACGGTAAAGCAGAAAGTATAATTCGTCGGATACGGGATTGGAAAAGGAAAAGAGAAAGACTTTGTGTCCAATTTTACTGAAGATACCCCCAGAACGCAGCGTCGGCGTACAGAACCATAGACACAAAATACAGACAATTAGGACATCTGTCTGAACACGTGCTACCGCCTCTGCTGCACGATATGAAGTGTGAGCATTGTACGCCCGCCCGCGGAGTGTGGGCACTGTACGCCCGCCCGCGGAGTGTGGGCACTGTACGCCCGCCCGAGGGGTGTGAGTATTGTACGCCCGCCCGCAGGATGTGGGCATCAGTGTGTTAACTTTCTGGAATGCTGTCTGCAGTTCGTTGTTAACAGTCCCGGGAAGCTGCACCACAGTGTACTGTAGTGGGTGTTCTACAGTATAATGTATCTTGTTCCCAGTGTACTGTAGTGGGTGTTCTGGCCTCAAGAGGACAGTTATGTTAGTGATGAAAGTAGGTAGACCATTCTTGGGAGATCCCTAGGGGGAACTGGGACTGTACAGATCCCGTGTGGGACATCCTGGGGAACTGGGAGTGTACAACGTACAATGACGAAGCCTTGGTATGTATGGTTAATCACCAACTCTTCGTCAGTAAAGTTAACCAATATATTTCGACAGCCATGTACGTATGATTCACCTTCATCGTGTTCACAGTAAGACACCAGACACGTCTGCCTCAGCGCGCACGTTCCACTGTGTACGTAGCGTATGTTGCTTTTGATGTGTTCATTCTCAATAACATAGAAAACAGATTAGGAGAAGCGTAAGAAATGTTGGTAGTAGGACCCCGGGCATTGTGGGTAATGACATCACTTCTGTTATTCGATGAATTTCGTCTCCTCTGGATGCAAAGTGTGACGTCATCCAGTTATCGGGCCCGATGACGGAACTCATCCTGTGGCGCGGTATTGGAAGCAGCGCCTCGCCCCTCCTCGTTACCAAGTGGTAATGAGGGTCGTTAGCTTCGTTACCAGCCAATTGTGATTGGCTGGTTTGGTGTGGCTTACCAGGTCTGATGAGGGTCGAGTTGCAGCGGTGAGAGATTGGGTTGGTGGAGGTCTGGTTGCCATGGTGAGGAGGTTGATGGAGGTCTGGTTGCCATAGTGAGGAGGTTGATGGAGGTCTGGTTGCCTTAGTGTGGTCGTAGTTGCCATAGGGAGGTGGGGCAACTCCTCCCCTACTTCACTAGGTGTGGAAGGTGACTGACCTCAGCGACTCTGGTCATATGAAGATGATGCTGGTAACCCTGACTGGAGGACGCTTACTGCTGCTGCTGTCACACGTATCACTCATACATGACCATCGCACAGCTGGCCCGCAGCTCAAGCGAACGATGCAGCCGAGTTATGTTCCACTGAGCAAACTAAGTAAGCCTGACACACCCTGGCCCCCAGATCTGTGTACAGTGTGACAGCTGGTAACTCCTCACGTGAGCAAAGACAACACCCTCCAAGCCAGACAGTGTTGACGACTCTGATAACAAAGCCAACAGCAGGAGGGTGAGGCGCACTTCCATACCATCCTCGTGTTCCCAGATGGATCGCATCTACGTATCAGAGACCATCGTAAACAGAGAAAATGGGACAAGATGTATCCTAGAAATTGGATTCAAACTGAATATTAGAAAAAAAGAACAAAGATTTGGTTTAGTTAGGAGTCAGAACTTTGTATGACCATTAATGAAGATCTTGTGTTCGTTATGAACATGTGTGGTTTGTTCACAAGGATGTTATTGTTATGACCCTTGCATTCGTCATGTTTACCACCTACCACACTCCCAGCCACCTACCACTCTCCCAGCCACCTACAACACTCCCAGCCACCTACAACACTCCCAGCCACCTACAACACTCCCAGCTACCTACCACACTCCCAGCTACCTACCACACCCTCAGAGAATACCAATACTCGCTGGTGTATAGAGCGGACGTTAATGTAGTAAGGACACCAGATCAATTACACAAACGCACCGGAACCAAATTTTATCAACAAAGGAACAAAAACTGTTCTCTAAAACTCATCACTGGAAACCAATTTGGGTCAACTGGTTGTGCTAGTCTGCTGTTGCTTTAATGCTCACACCATCAGCGGAGCATCGCTGGCACCCGCCTGATACACACACACACTCACACAAGCCCAACCCTACCCCCTACCCCATCGGTGAGGCCATACCACTGCCATTGAATGAAAAGGAGTTGAGTCTCGCTGACGATCTCTCTCTCTCTCTCTCTCTCTCTCTCTCTCTCTCTCTCTCTCTCTCTCTCTCTCTCTCTCTCTCTGCCCCCCCCAGAGGAATCACTAATACCCCCGCCCCCCGCCTCGGACAGGGCAACAGTCGGTCCATGACCAAACAGGATCTTCTTCCTGGCCTCGGGGCCTGGTCGATGGATGGGTGCCTGGCGTAGGACGAGAATGTGTAAACATAATGTTAAGATAAGGTAAACATACAAGGTTGCATGGAGCCACACGAGTGTGAACCCCAAGCTCCCGTAACATATAAACAGTAATCACCTTCTTTATGGCCTTTTTTATGGTAGTCGAGACGGCACGAGCAATCTCATATAAGTCCTGTATATACTCGCCCCAGCATACACCAGCTACCTACATATCGACCAGCACCGAGAAGAGAACGAACAGCTTGTTTGGCTGTGAGCCGACTTTCATCTCCAGGATTCGAACCCATGAAGGCCCGTTAGTGATGCATAGTGAGCAACATTAACCAGTGCACCATGGAAGCTCATGAACACACACACTAAATTCTGGGTCCAGGTTTGAGCTCAGGCCTCCATGCACGGCACCCTGGCGATAGTTCTGTCTTCTGTCCTCCTGAAGGACAGACAGGCACAGGGATAGAGAAAGACATCCACGCTGGATTAACACTAGCCAGCTTTACAGACACAGGAAAGGATGACGTCATATATATAGCATGGAAGGTCATCGATAAAAGCAAAGCATTTCTGAACATTGATGCGCTCCTAGATGTCATCAATGACGACACTTTCATGTCATCAATTTCCGCCACTCCCACCTCAGGGAGGTGAGAAAATGTATATAAAATATGAATATTTGTGAGGATATGATCGCCGCCTCCATGACCAGAGCAGACTGACACGAAACACTTTCAACTGACACTAAAAATCAGGAAACTAAAATACAATGTTACTGGTTGATGAGGCAGGAGATTAGCAATGCGCGGTGTACACACCTCAGGACTGCTCACGTGAGATCACAATTTACATCATATTCTCTCTCTCTCTCTCTCTCTCTCTCTCTCTCTCTCTCTCTCTCTCTCTCTCTCTCTCTCTCTCTCTCTCT